>UCOJ01000238.1:0-148886 GCA_900474305.1 Cecidostiba fungosa | reverse complement strand
GTGCAGCGTATTTTGGAATAATTTATAAAATTTTTTTTCTGTAGGGGAGAGTAGTCTACGGTATATGGTATTTTGGGCAGACGTTATGTTTTTGGGAGTAATTAATTGCGTTTACGTGATGAAAATTTAGATTTATATACTTTGTTCCTCAGGTCACTTTCTCTTACTTTGTAAAATGTGCATTCTACGAGTTTTCATAAAATATTATGTCACTCATAGCTATAAAATATAGTTTAGTGTCGTTATCGAATTTTTCACTTTGTTCTTATAATCGTCTTCATCATCTTTTGCATAAGGTACAATCATGGTGCAAAAGAATATTTTATTTTCAAGAAATCAACAAATTACTCATGTATGTTTATAACTATACTGGAAAGTCTTTCTTGTATAAAAAAAGAAAATGTCTGTTGAAAACTCCACATGAGTCATTCGCCAAGACTCAGCCTCGCAGTTCACACCATAACATACATCATTTCGAGTTCTCTCGCTACAAATAAACGCTCCTTAATTCGCGCGTCCGCGCAATCAACCTCGTCACACCCGGGCTTCAACGAAAGGAAAAAAAAAGAAGTTATATATAAAAGGACGACGAGCGAAAAGCCGAGCCGCTAAACGTGAATCATCTCGGTGGCGCCTATGGGTGAGGCATCGGACTCAGAGACCTGAAAAACGATATTCGCGACTACCATGCGCTGCAGCGTTTCAGAAAAGTGAGTGTATGAGTTTACAGTGATCCGAAGCATGAAGACTCGACGGTGAGTCAGTCCTTCGTACGGTATATATTAGTGTGTAAAGCTGTTTCTTAACCTGTCTGTCTGTCGCTCTTTTAAGATAAAACAAGAAAGTATTATACACGTACACAGGATATATTTGGTATTTATTTATTGTTTCATTATAACTGATAAAGACCAGCAGAGCAAATGAGATTTATAGAAATTCCCGATACATCTCTTTCGCACTTTACTTGATGAATAACGTGTGCCGCATAATAACGTTTCTTCTCTCGTCGCTGCAGTTATATACATATAGGCTGTGTGTGGCAGTGTGTCACGCGATCGCGATTCACCGGCGCCTTCGCGTCGCTCGCGAATATTTCTTGTGCCAGTGAGTCTAATGCTTCGAGACCGATATCGCAGGGGCGAGTTTTACCCCGAATTCCCGTTTATTTGCTCTCACCGAAGGAGGAGGAGAGAACTTAATCGGGTCTCTCTATATGTATATGTGTGGCGTGTTGCTTCGAAGCTCGCAAGGTTTGATTGATTGTTGAGGATTTTTTCGTTATATGATGGCGATATTTATTTTATGCACCTATTTTTGGATTTTACATATGAATCATTCACCTCGTGAAAAATCAGCGGCCCTCGTTAAAGCTCGTCAGCGAAATAAACATTAACATATATATCTCGCGACTTATATATATCGCAATAACGAGTAGCGTCGACACGTGTCGCCTCTCTTTGCGGATCGAAATTTATCGGCCATTAAAACAGCCGCAGAATTGAAAGCTTACTCTCGACGTTTATAAACGAGCTTTGTCGCGCGACTCTTTTTCGGATGCTTGTACACAGAGAGACTCGTATGCAGTGCGAGCGAGTAAATTTACGGGCGGTGCACCGACTCCACATGGCAGACAGTTATATTAGGACGGCTCGATTTTTCTCAACACTACGCGCTGCAGTATAACATAGCAGTGGCGCCTGTTCTGCTATTTCGCGGGAGCTAATGAGACCATAGCGAGAGAGAGAAACGTGTTGTTACCGCTCTTAACGACCCCGCGAGACTTTGGAAGCTGTATATGCGCTTTTGTTTGCTTAGCTTTTCTCAAGGGAATGCCTGGAATTATATACGTGCATGTGTATATAATAATAACGTTTGTTAATATACATCAGCTACTCATGGCGCTTCATTATCACCGCACAAAAAAAGAAAAGAAAGAACGAACTCTTTATGCGTTTACCAAACACTCCAGCCGCTCGCTGTACGATAAATTAAAGTTTTGACGCTTCAATAGCCGAAATTCCGTCGATTCATCGAACGCACTGTGATGATGCGTAGGCGCGAATTCCACGATGGCCACCCTCTCGAGAAGCCGGTGATGATGTGAAGGGTCGAACGCTGTGAATTCCCACGTTTCGCCTCTGTCTCTTTCTACAGTAGTAGCTTACGTTCTTTTTTTTTTTGTTCGAGCTGAATCGATGAACAAGTGCTCTGTTGTAATGACAGTGCGCTCACCCCCTTATAAGGGGTGTGTGCGGTGGCGAGAGTCTTTGAAAGTTCAAACTTGTGGCTTTCCTATGTATAGATGTAGTATTTTTTTTCAAATATCATGTATACTTTATTGTGTAAATAGCTTTTCGTATTCCATATATGTAATGATACAGCGTATACACTCTTAATTTACAAACAATATTTATTATCATCCCCGTTGTGTATATTGAAAAACTTTGAAATTCAATAAATTGTACGCAATTTTCCCCCATGAAATATACAAAAAGAAATAAAAAGCTTGGTTGAAAAATACGCACTCTCACACACCTATACAAACCCACAATATAACTCTTCCAAACAAATTATAACTAAAAACGCAACTATCCGAACAAACAGAGAGAGAGAGAGAGAGAGAGAAGAGCGCTCCTGTGGCTTTGTGTTCGCTGGGGGTCCTCGCTTTTACGACACCCTTGGTTGGCTCATTATCGAAGGGCACGATCATTTTTAATGGAGCCTGTGCGCTCTGGCTTTATGTGTATACATATATATATACACCGCATATGTGCCGCTGCACACGTATATATATACACAACACAGCGAGTTTCGCGTGGGAGAATTACGGCCGTTTAATTGCTCGTAGCATTAGGTCCGTCGTGAACTGCGTCGTATATTTATATAGCGTGCCGCGCGACCTTTTCTTTCTTTTTTTTCCAGGAAAGCGCGGAAAATTTAATTATTCCTTGCGAAATAATTGTCGCTTTCGCTCTCTCTCTTTACGATGCATTTTGACGTATACCTCGATAATATTAATAAAGTCGGATATATATAGTTTTTTTTTTTTGCATTAGATATATATTTGAATACTTGGAGAACGAATATTCCATACGTTATTTGAAATAACGCATCAGGCAAAAGCTCGCACGAAAAAAAAGACGCGCGCGGGCGGCTGAAATTCGTTACGCCGGCCGTAAAGCCTCGCCGACACAGACTTTTCCCAGAAAAAAAAATCGCACGGGGGAGTGCGTATACGTACATCGCCCTTACCTCTATATATAAAGAGAACCGGTGGTGTTGGGACGGTTGATTGGTGATTCATCCTCTACAGACAGTTTCGCGGGGGGTCGTGCGCGCAAGCACAGGTGATGCGCCGACGGGCCGCCACTGCTACGTGTATGTGTATAATTACACACAGGTGCGCTTGTATATACTCGTGGATTTAAGCGCGCGGCGTTTCCGGAGGCTTGAAATTTTCGACAGAGAATTACGCTGGTTGTGTACAATATTTTCCTTTTCTTGTTGGCACAGCTGATGGTTATAATGAGCTGCTACTGCTTTTTTATCGCGATGAATCTGTCGTTATACGTGTTTATAGTTATTGCGTATAATGACAATGATCGAGTGGTGATTTTAGACTATATGGATTCCTGTGTATATGACGAACCAGCAGATGTTCGCGGGGGGTGAGAAGCTTGCTTCATTGTTGCGCACCTGCGGAATCGATGCCTCATGTGTATATATATACAATAACGAACTTCTTTACATTTCTTTCGGAAAATTATACTTGGAGTACGGCGACCTCTGTATATAGTCGCAGTATAAAAGTCTTTGAAAAGTCAAGCTTCATCTTCGTGGCGGTGCACAATACCGTTCCATCCCTCCCATCCACAGCCCTATTAGTCCGGTATTTCGCACTTTTCTCTCCTTATTCCGGATTCCGGCTAATGAGCGCGTGCCGCTGACAGAGGAGAGCCTTGTCTGTCCTGCATAAGAATATAAACGCACGTGCGACGCGCAGCTGAGGCTTGCGAAATAATAAGGTATATACGTCCTGATGCGGGAGGATATGCTCCGATTTTTTTTTTGTGTATTATGTATAAAAGGCTTTGTCGATCGGCTCGTGGCGCGCTGCTGGATTCTACTCGCTTTGACTCGTATTGTTCGCTCTGTATATGTATATTGTATGTACAGGGATTGTTCGTAGTGGGGTGCCGTTTGCATTTTGCAATTTTTACCCAGCGAAGGTTTGTGCTTTTGTAAAAATGAGTTGGAGATTCCTCAAAGGCGCTATAAAGGTGAGATTATTCTTGTAAAATATTAGAACTCTGATGGTTTCACTCTAAATACACCATACCCCTGCTTCGCATTGTCGCTAATTGACACGTATATACATTTAAAAGATATCTCCACACACAAGACCCCAAGACATCAAACCGCCTCAAAAGTAACATCTGTGTTGTTCAAATAAAGAAAGATCCCGACAAATCGTCGTTCAGTTTCCATACACAAAGAGTACAAGGCCGAACACGCTGAAAAAGGTGGACAGCGGTCAGAGGCTACCTATATATAGTCAGCACAAACGTACCGCCTACGTCTCCTCTCGCTGTATAAGCAAAGGACTCTCTCCGATCTTTTGTGGTTTAAACGGCTGAAAATGGCACGCGGCTACTTATAAAAGAAGGTATACACCGTTTGCTCGCCCGTTACTTTCTGAATTTCGTATTATGTATACGCGGTGAAAGCAGTAGTATGTCCTATACAAAGTTTGAACAAAAATATCACACAAAAAAAAATTAATCCAATAACGAGTCTTTCCGACACACTCAATCTTCTTCCTCTTCATTCTTTAACCAACTTACCTACACGAATATCGCAAAAATCCCACTGGCTTTTCATATAACCTAACACTTTATTTCCAACTTGCGAATCCTCGTTTCATCCTGAAACACTGCACCAGGACTATATATATACGCATCAACAGTGACGACACACCGACACTTAACAATCTTAACGACATTTCCGTTCGCCTTACGGGAGCGACGAGAGAGAGAGTCGCAATTCCGCTTGTGTCTCTATGCCGCGCATCACTATATATATACACACACTTTTCGACACGAAACGCAGCAGCAGCAGCGCGCGCGCGAGCTTATATAACCGGATTAGCCGTCAGTATTTAGCTCGGCTATTCAGTAGAGCGCCTCAACCCTTTCGCGCCTCCGGGCCCTGAATGGCGCGACAAATTAGCGCAGAACAAGATATACGTATATATATATACGCGGCTGCAGTAGTTGCGACGCCGACTTTAACAGAGTTATATAAGCTCTCGCCATATACGGCTGCGAAGCTCCTCGCATAACGAAGTTTCGAGCGCAAGCTCTACTGCAAGCTCTCTCTCTCTCTCTGAGGAGCGTCGGATATATATTTTCAATGGCGTCAGGATTAGTCTCTGATGCTGCGCTTCTTTTGCGAATGTTCTCGCGAGCTGTATTATTACTGCGTCGACGCGCTTGTTTTATTATGTGACGGCAAGATGCCGTGATTGGGCTATACTACTTTTTTTCTTCTTTGCAGACGCGAAGAGTTCATTAATCCGACTTGTTTTTGATTGCTGGTCATACTTTTATCGATGCTTCATGTATAGTCTATTTTAATAAAACAAACAGTTACTCGCGTTCAATTGAATAAAAAGTATAAATGCCCGCGAAAATGGCCAAGTCGTCTGAGAAACATATTAAGAGACTCAAGAGAGGGCGGACGTATTAAGAACAGAGCATCACCCCAAGAACAAATCCTGTGTGTGGGGAGGGGTGGTAAGAAAAAAGAGCCGGAATCTCCCCTCCTGTGCGATGCTGCAGCGTATCCCAATAGCTCTCCGTAATAAGAAGGGAAGCTGTTGCTTCTGTCGTTGACAAGTTAGTCTTTGACCGAGACCTTCCTTCGTCACGCCCCCTCTCACTTTCGTTGTGCTTAAGCTCGACTCACTTTTGGAATATGACTTTCGATGTATAATAATTTCTTCTCAAAGGATTGATTCTAATTTCTTTCTTTTTCTTACAAATATACGACTGAAAATAAAAACACATTACACACCAAACAACAAGCTACGCGCATCACCTTTGAAACCCCCACCCTCGTGCTAAAAATCGCACAGGCGACCGGCCAATTACACCGTCGGCACGTGCCTGATTTACAGTATATATAGACAGTACTATAGTCTCGGCGATTTCCTCATCGCCGGCAAGAACGCCCACAATTACTCGAGTCGCTCGAGCAGCAAGCCCCTTTTCAAAACGGCGACTATATATATATGAGGGCGATTCGGCTATGTGCTAGAAGACGAAGAAAAAGCTTGTGTATTTTATATATCTATTGGAGTATACTGCGATTTCACTATGGATTATAACAAAGACACAAGGAGCTATACACACTGGTCTACACCAAAATAATTATCAAGAATCTTGAGCACAACAGCGAATTCCCACCTACCTTCGACCGTTATTCAAATTCAAACTCATCGGCGGCGCGAGTCATTATCGGTAAACAACGCAGCTCTATATTTGATCGATGAAAACGGTTACACACCATCAAGTCTCCGGTAACCAAGTGTCTAGAGTCGACCCTCCCGTCGATGAAAATACAAAAAAAAAGTGCGTGTATATGGGGTGAAAAAAAAATTGCGCGATGACTCAGACACGACGCATGTATTGTGTGTGTGTACTTATGATGTCGGTATCCAAGGTGTGGTGAACACAGGGGAATCTTATACTTTGGACTCGTTATCGCTGATGCAGTGCGGGAGGAGATAAGGCATCGCGATGGAGGGTGTGTGTGTATGTATAGAGGGATTATGCGGGAGTTGTCGCGGTGAAAGGCTTGCGTATCCTAAAGTTTAAAAATACTTATTATAAGCAAAAAATTTAAAATGATTAAAGCAAACTTATTCTCGCACCAACCGCAGCATATAAACGTTTCTCGAATTCGCACGCGATCATCTCGACCCCAAAGCTCACTCCATCGCAGCATCATTATTCATTCCATCCTCGAATCTCTAATTCGCGTTAACGACACATCGAAAGCAAACAGGCATCACCCCCTACACACAAGCCAACGACTCCCAACGCAAACAAGCGTAAGCGTTTCATCTCGTCGTGAGAACCTCGAGTACATCGGCGGCGTCGGGGGAGCAGTCGCTCAAAAAAAAAAAAGAAAGAAAGAAAGACCAAGATGGCACGCGACTCGCGTAAATGCGTTGCTATACTGCAGTAGTACTATTGTATGTAAGGGGGCATAACTTCCCAGGGAATTTCTCTCGGGTCGTGTGCGAAGGGGCTATACTGCGATGTTATATATTATGATGATGGCTCCGTCGCCGCGGAATGGAAAGAAATTTAATTTATGGAGGATGATTTTGGCGAAGATGTGCCAAGTGTTTCTCAGCGTTATAAGCTTTTGTTGACTAATGGACTCTACCGCTTGCCTTTATGAATTTCCTGAATTATTTTATTATTGTCACTATATACTCTTATGTATATAAGTGACTTGTAATTTATAGGCTATTATATATAGAAATCTAAAAAAACACTGCGTCAAAAACAACATTCCAATAATTAATCAAAGGCATTGCGCATCGATCGATATAAAGCTTGCTATATATACAGGCGCGCTCTATAAACACCTCTCTGATGGCTTCAAAGAGTAAATTATCGCACCGAGAGAAGCATCGCATAAAGAAGTAAAGTCCAAACGGTGCGTCCACACACAGGCGCATATTTGCACGTTTTCGTAGCTGAAAAAATACGTACACGCTCTTGAGCCAGTCAGCCGCGAAATTCGAACGGACGTCGGAAAACTGCTAATCAAATCAGCTGCTTGGCCCCCTTTTTAATTAACCTTTGCCGGGTAGCGTCGCGCGCGCACACACAGACACACAGTCAATCTGATCAAACAACTCGAGAGAGAAGCCCTAATAGCTCAGACGTTGATGCTATACCGCGTGTGTTTGCTTTGTACGAGGAGGAGAGGAAAAGTATATAGTAGTAGTATATAACGAGAGGAGTAGGGTGACTATCATCATATATATATAACGCAGGATTTTTCGGTTGTGATGATGATCGCGATGTGATGTGGATTAGGGTAACGCGATATCTTTGGACGACTCTTTGTCCGCTATGGGCTTTTTGTCGGAGGATGATTCGATGCTGCTGATGCTGGATAGGATCGGTTACCTTTTGTATTGTTTTGCGGAGACTCGAGATTCGGCGCGGGTGGTATATGTTATTCATAAAATGTTATTCGTCGTGAAAATTATAGTAACTCCCGATGCAGTAGGCAGTTTCTGTTATTACATCCAAATACACGCTCGACTATCTACTTCCATAAATATATATCTGTATTGTTTATAGCAACTTTCCGCTGAAAACTACTGACAAACTATATTATACAAATAATCAACTTTTTTATCTACTCTACATCTAAATAACAAATACACGTATAACATTTCCTCTATTGTTCTCCGCTGCATCTTCAATATTCAAATAGTACCCCATCGGACATAATGGGGTAACCGAAAACCACACGCGCACTATGTAATAATAACCACGATTACTTATGCGGCCCAATTAAATTCATTCCCTATACACAGCACTGCCAGTAGATGTCTCTCCCCGATTTAATTAGGACGCAAAAGTCTCCTGCGCCCGTCTATATATATATATGCATGACACCAAGTCACCGCGAAGAATTTTTTACATATATATACTTACTCTATGAAATCCGATCGGCCGCCTACTTAGCCGCGGGCATTTTACCGCACGCGTCACGCAGCCCATTATTATGCGCAGAGTTATATACAGCCATCATCAGTAGTGGCTCCTATAGTTGTATGTACATGTGTGTACGTGTTAAGCTCGTCCGTCTCTTTGATGTTACTCTCGCTGTTGACCTTATCCCGAGAGACTCGATGCTCGACGAACCGTATGACTGTTGCAGTGTAGTAGGTATATAGCGAAGCTTTCCCAATCGTCGCCAGTATATATATAGAGACACACTTTTGCAGGGATATTACGTTTCGACGGCCTTTGGGGAGAAACGACGCACACTTTGTGTTTGCCTATGAAATCTCGCGTTACTCTGTGTCGCTCTCTCTCTCTCGGTTTTATCTCGTTTCGTTTTCTGAACGACCGATTTTCCAGCTGTTATTTTACGTCAACGGTATTACATCGCACTTTTCAATTTATTTCAATAACTAAATTCCTGTAAAAAAAAGAGATAGTAGCGACGAGCTACACTCGAGTTCATTATCATCCTGTAAACACAGCCGCGCAAGCATTCTCTGATTGATTTTGATCGCAACGAACCGCGAGAGCGCGAATATCTCTCCCAGGAATCGGAGATCTCCCTCTCTCATTGTGTGGCACGTGGCGCGATTTTCGGGCCCCTACGATGATGGACCGTGCCACGCGACCAATCGCCGCGAATTTTCCGCTTCCGAAGACAGTATTGTCAGCTGCGAGCTTTTTGTGTTTGGCTCAAGAAGAGTGTGAGTATGGGCAGTCTGCAGTGTGCGGTCGACCGGTCTGTATATGTATGGATAAGTCTTCGTGATTATACATTGTGTTAAAAACCGTCTTATACATTTTGATAAACTTCGTTTTTCGATTTATCGATTGACAAGTCCCAGCAGGCTGATGGCCGTTGAATTATTTGTAAATCCACTGTACCAACTCATCGCTGCAACCTTGACCAACGAGACAAAGCCGCCGTCATTATATATACGAGAGAGAGTATAAGCGCAAGGGTTGCTCTGGGAGTCGAAGGGAGTATAAGCACTGCACACTCCGCAAATCAGTTGTCCCCGCCGCGGCACATGATAATGTAATACACGCTAATGGCCCTTTGTGCGACTCCGATTTATGAACGGATGACACGCGCCGACGCGCCTAAAGTGCATCGATTTATCATATTTTATATATCCAAACAGTCCTTTCCCTGTTTCAACATACATCTATCGATCTATCCAAGTACTTACAGTATACTTCGACATCATACAAAAATGACGTTGAATAAAAGAAAGAAGCTTTTCAGTTACTATATATATAGCTACATCCCTAAGAAGTAATTATACACCCGAAAAAGAATCCAACATGGACTTATCCAAACAGAGTCGAGCGGCTGCCAGAATTTTCAATCACCGAGAATCCCTTTTGTTTCGTGATGCGAGAGAGGATGTAGTGCACTAGCAGTGCTTCCCCCGCCGCATCGGACGACACGCGTCTCTCAATGAGCAGCTCGTTCCCATACGTTCTATATATCTATACTCGCGCGTTCCTGTGGGAGAGCCTGTCGACCCTAATTCCTATGGGAAATACGTTTTTCCTGGGCTTCAGCGTGCAAATTGGTTTACACGATCGTCGCTCCCGCGCCCGCGCGAGGATTAATAAAACGCTTGCGAGGATATCACTCGATTACCGGCTCTTTCATTACTACACCAACAAAAGCTTGTTTGGATGTGCTCGAGTACTGAGAGAGATGCTCGTTTAACGCTTCGTCGATTTAGGATGAATTTTGTCATTAAAAAAAAAAAAGAAATAATTACCATATACTACAATCTCGTATATCGTGTATAAATTATGCCAAAACCGCGAGAGCGTAACGCAAAAAAGGGGTGTATATATATACGACGGCGGTGCGTGGCGCGGCTTCATTACCGCGAGAAATACGACGGACGTTAAGGGATAAGCGTCTCGCTCTCCCTCTCTCTCTCTCTCGTGTTCTCGCGATTTTAGATATATATAATACGGCAGCGCGGGAGGTATCAATTACGGCCGTCGACGCAATCTATCCAGCCTAATCGGTATGTCCCACATAACACTTATATGTATATATACGTGCGGGCTTTGACGCCGGGATTGACGCCGAATTATTATCCTGTAATTGCGCGCTACTACTACTACGCGAGAAAGAGAGAATTGACGGCATGCGACGATATATATGCCGCGTTGGGTGGACTAAATTATTCGCGCTTACTCTGCAGATATATGCTATATTTGTCGATAATTTTGTTAATCAGAGTTACATGCGAATCGAATTATGTTCGTATTATATTGTATAAACGATGAGGCTTCTTCTTCTCGTCGTAGATATACATATATATGTAAATAATCGCCTTCTGTCGTTTTACTTTTGGGGTTACATATATCATAATATTATCCCACTCCCGCGCGACGCGTTGATTCAATATGCGCAGCACCGGCAACTTAATAATCGCTATATCTTATACAATACACACACCGCAGTGTTATTACAATATCATACTACACATACACGCTGCATATACAGCTTCTCAATTAGCAGCGCGCGGATTTCGCGCAACAACTGTCGTCCCAAGAGACTCGGAAAAAGATAGACCGAAAAAGATCCCCCGTTATAGAGCCGCGTATAATATCCCCATTCCATATATATATATATATATCCCAGTAGTAGTAATAATAATAATAAGTATACATCCTCTCGTTAACGCGCGCACATGCAACGCACAGATCGAGCGTAAGAGAATGTTTTTCATTCTCCGCAGTATATACCGCCCCCCTGACAGTAGTCCAGTATATACAAAGAGCGGTGAGATCGCACGCGCGCGTGCCTTAGCGTGAGTATACATCGCATCAGGCATATTATAGTCGCGCATCATCATCGTCGTAAGGGTGGTGGTGTCTCCTATGAGCGCGTGGGAGCGCTCGATTTATGGGAATGCGACGATCGGTTGTTGCGGAGGGTGGTTTTAGGTGATGCTCGTGCGAATTGTTTTTCTATGTTTTTTTGTCTCCCCTGGTACTGAAATTATTATTCTATTTTGTAGGCAAGATCGACTAATAACTAGCAAGAGATTAACATTTAGTCCTGGCTAGAAAACAGAATCGTTTTTACCAGGGTTGGTTTAACTCTGTATCAATATAAAGCAATAAGTGAAATATAATAATAAAAATAAAATTGAATAACTATTCTATATATTTTATTTGTTCATATAAATTGGATAGTTTCAGTATCGAATATCACATAACTGAAGCAAATACCAGCCTACCGCAGCAGCACCTAATGCACGCATCGATCACAGGGGACGATTCCTGAGAAAAAGCTCGCGCGCTACTATATACTACTACTGAAAGCTGACCCAGTATGCGCGGAGAAAAAAGCTCAGAATGCGCTATACCTATAAAGTATGAAAATCCACCCGGCAGCTGTTCTTCCGCAGACACATTCTCTCGTGTGGCTGTACTATAAACGTAAACTATATCTCTGTTAGAGACAATCAGACCGATTGATCGCAAGCCACTTCACTGATAATCTTCGGGTATATTTATAGACGTTGCAGCCGTTAGCGTGACGTTTCTCGAGAGAAAGAGAAACCTTGACTTTCCGAAACGTTTATAACACCAGGTCTATCTGGACATTCCATCGCGAGATCCGAGAATGCAGTGTATAGTAGCCTCTGTGCCATTTCGCGACGACATACTATAATGTATGTATACAGTATGTGTGTATGTGTACACAGGAATGGCTTGCGGGAAAGCTCCATTAGCATATATACCTATGTGTACTTAGGCCCGAGAGTTCTCTGTCTTTTTCTTTTTTGCTTTTACGCAAAGGGATGGGTTGCTTTTACACGAGAGGGATGATTGTAATCCGATGCAGTGTGTGTGACATGTGCCTTTTCAGATTTTACAAGTATATTTTTACGCGCTATATTTGAAAAAGAAAAAACAACTTTTTCCTATATATACTTTGTCATCAGGGAAAACTGCATGTAGACAAATTACAAAGCGAACAGGCGGCAATTACGCTTTCCCGTAAAGCCCGACTTTAATAGAAATTTCAAGGCGATAAAATCTCGCGCTACTCTTTCTCTCGCTTTAATACATACCCGCGCTAATGAATTCTGCTAAGCGAAATTATTATGCGGCTCGTTTCCCTCGTCCTTCTTTTCCTCTATAAACTCTCCACTCTCTCTCTCTCGAGAAAAGACCAATCTCTCCTCGCGACAATTACACTATACATGCGACACGAAAATGAAAAACTATACTCGGTATTTAAACGCGCGCGCGTTATTATATGTGTATAATTACACATCGCGCCGTTCGCGAGATTTTTCTTGCCCTACACACACACACACGCGCTTTATTGCGATGATATGATCAAAGAGCAAGCCGGCAATCGCGAAGGTGAATTTTTCCGAGGCTCTTATACCTCTGCAGAGTAAGTGAAGAAAAGAAAAAAAAAATATGTGCGGGGATTATATTATGGAAATTCGATTTTGCGGAAGGTCGCGCACGAGACTACGCGTGTCGCTCGGTCTTTTCGATGACTTTTAATGAGCCGTGCTTGTGTTCGGATAATTGACTTGATGTGGGTGTGTGTGTGTTTTTATTACACGTATTTTCCTTTTTGATATATAAATTTATCGAGGCCTTTTCATCGCTCGAAACGCGCGGAGAGTGCAGCTATTCCGACGCTTATATATAATTAAAATTATAAAGCCGCGAGAGAGAGAGAAATTTATGCATAACGTTTTATTGATTAATGAGACGCCATTAAGCTTTTATCACTGTACACAGCCGGCGATAATTTGCATATAAAGATAACACGGCGTTATACATCAGGCTCTCGTTGGATGAAATTATTTTATTAACTTGGGAAATTCTACTGCGCTAATTGGGTGTGCAAGCAAATTAAAAAAAAAAAAAATTACAGAACTAATATAATACTTAAAACAAGTCTCAGCTCTCGACGCTCGAATTTCCGGACGTCCTCTCTTCGCACTCACGCGCGTGTGCCCCACTCCCGGCACTTGTTGCATGCGCGCTTTCTCTCTCGTCCCTCCTCGGATTTCGAGGGCACTCTCACACCGCCCACATCACGCGAAAGCTCCCCCGAAAGCTCGCGAGCTATATATCGAGCGTATATGCGCTGTGCACACACATATATTTGAAAGCTCTTTATAGCGAAGCTTAATTCAATCGTCGCTCTCGACTCGTCGGAATTTCATGATGAGAAAAAAGTTTTGCCTCTCACATAGAAAGTCAATTAAAACATGCCGAGTCGAGTCTACATGTAACAAAAGCGCTCGTAGATAATATATAAGGCAAGACAGGAGCGCATATTAAATGCCTGGACTAACTAGCCGAGCTATTAGGTGCTGATGAGAGATTCCGGTGCGCGTGATTGCCGGGCTGCGATTCCTCTTGACACCCGAACGATCGTTTGTCATTAGCGCTCTCTGATGCTTCGTTCATTCCAAAGCTATTTTGACGTGGGTGGACGTGTCCGGCGTGTATATATAGAATATTAGAATTTTTCTTGATTCACGTGTATGCAAACTTTGTTATTGGCTAAGTTCACGCACTTGGAAAATCATGACGGTGATGGTATTAAAATTGTAACAACTCCGCGAGAAGGAAAATTAAATTTTACCGTTGATTAACAAACATAAGTAACTTTCAACACTGAAGACCGACGATGACGCAATCAGGACAGATGTCTCCTTTTAAAACGTCCACGATCGACGATGAGGATGATGGAAAGAAGAGAGTTTTACGTAGATTCAGCAGGAGATTGGTCGATTTTCTGCTCATCAACGTCTGCGCGAGTGAAAATTACCTGTGCGACGCCGAAAAACTGCAGATCTCTACGGAGAGGTATCGATTTTATCTTATATATACGAATCAATTGTCCTGTCGTCCAACATTTCGAGGTTACCTTTTCGCAGTGTGAACAGAGCTTTCGCAAGCTTGAGAAAAGCTTTCTCAAACTCTGAGAGTTCAACGATTACCGATTCGTCTTCCATCAACGACGTCAATGAGTTTTCGGTAGACGATGGACTTTCGGAGTCCGCAGAGTCTTCCTTGTTGGTCGTCGACGAGGTTAAAGCGTCACGTTCGGCTTTGCTGTCCAAGTATCTCGAAGACTACCAGCTGATGAGCGAAAATTCACTGTGCAAAAAGATGATGAAGATCGCATCCATCAAGCCAATAATGTTATCTGCAAGTTTGCCAATTGATCACACATCGGAAAACAAGTATAGATCAGATTTGGAAGAAATAAGCAAATTGATGGCGAAATTGAAGACGTACCTGTCGCGCCAGTGCCGGAGGTAAGCTGATTGTCGATGCAACCTGACTTTATAAAAAACAGTATATAATATAATATCGTTTCTCTTCAAAGGCTCGAAACGTCGTCGAAGCAAAGCTCGATCAGCACTCAAACCTCACCGTCCATCATCTGCGACAAAGCCATTCAGTGTTCCAAGACCACCGAGTTCCTCAAAGTCTCACCAAAGCTGAAGTTCTTCTCGCGATCGTCTCTCATGATGAACGTCGAGTCCGATGATAAATCCTTAACAAAGAAACAAAGGAGAAACTCGTCTACGTCTCTCGAGTACGTGGCCAACTACCGGCCAGAGTTTCGTCGAAATCTACGTAGCTTCTCATCCTCAGCTATATTCAAACCGCGAGGCTCAACTCAACCTTCAGCTTCCAGAAGACTAATCTCGGACAGACTAAAGGACACAATAAGACACACTGAGAACGAGTTCCTCCGCTACTCCAACTTCATCGAAGACGATCTCGTCTCGATCAGACATCACAAGAAGAAGAAGAAATCCCACCACGACGACGTAGTCGCCATGAAGAAGGTCCTACTTGAAGACTACATAACAGAAGTCAAGGAGATCATCCACTCGGAGTCACGTAGAATCGAAGAGGAACGAGAAACACGGATACTCGAGAGCGTCAAGAACCGCATGGATCAGGACCTTCCGATGAACACCGACAGCTGGTACTCGCTCGAGGATAATAATCGACGACGCGGATTGTCTCCTTGTACCTCTTACGAAACGGCTCGATGCTGTTGCTGTTTCACCACTGGGACCAGGAGACAACTCTCTTGCTGTTGTCTCGGCGAAGGTGATCGACTGCTGAGCTGCGAAGCTCTGGTGCTCTGCGCTGGTTGTAGTCTCAGAGCCAGGAAGAGAATCGCGAGTGTCAAGAGTTGCACCTCGTGTGGAGAGGAGAAAAGTATATGTTTTTATCGCTAGTTTCGTATCTTTATTAATATAATACTAAATGTCCGCAGCCGCGAAATCCAGTCGCTCGGTAGACTCGGGTGTCCTGCTGGACTGGACTGTTCCTCATCCGACAACAAAGGACGAGTTCAAGTCTAGAAGTAACAGCAGCAGCAACAACGACGATCTACTCTGTCAGAGGGTAGAAAACGCCGTGAGGAAGTTCACCGAGGAGCTGATACTCTGCGAGAGACGAACTCGCGATCGATCGAGGTCCACCCGCGGGAGACTACTGCGACACAGGCCGCGCTGGGTAGATTTCAATCCTATAAGTATACGAATTTTTAAACGCGCGACACACCGTTACTCATTATTCAGATAAGACTGTGCGACTCCTTGCTTTTATATCAGATCGTCGATTATAATATTATTAATGACTCATATATTGCATAACGCTCAGCTAATTTCAATATCACAGAGCGGCTTGAATTATCTCCAAGTTAATATAGTGAGAATAACGACGTTGTTCTCGATATCTTCGCAGTCACGCACACCAGCATCAACGACGACGACGACGACGGATCAAAGCAGCAACGCCGGTCTTATTAATTACCCGAGAAATTCGAGCGACGACGAGGAGAACATCGCTGGAATATCCACGCCCTCCCTCGTTTCTCTATCGGACTCGGAGGAACTGCCTTCTTCGTGAAAACGGCTTGATTTTTCACTTTGTTATTGTTCACATATTAATTATATTTTCTGTTTTATGTCGCATGTTTGTACAGTATTAAGAAATTAAACTTGAACTTTATTCTCTCTCGATATCACTTTATCCGAAGAAGACGTATTTCAATTAAAAATTTTAGCAATTCTATCATAAGTTATATACCCAACTGAACGCATCTCCCCTATACGCTATTATATAACAAGACAACAGCAACCCCCGTACGATCTGCACAGGTCAAGCGCGACAAAAGGAACTCGCACCTCTCATACCTGTCCGGCAGCCAACTCTCCGCACTGCTGGTTATAATTGAGGTATGCCGATGTTCCAGTCTCGAGGGCGACCGCATCATTAGAGACTCGGATGCTTCCTCTCAAGCTTCCTCTCGTCTTTCTACTTCACTTTGCGGTTTCCTTTGACGCTCGTTTGCCACTCCTTTATACAATATATATAATATACTCCGTGAAATGGTAATGGGCTAGTTAAAAGAAGCACGTCATGTACAGCTGACGCAAGTTTTAGTTTGTTTAGAATTTCGTAAGGGATTCAACAGTCCCTTATATTTTTTTCCGCGAAGATGTATACTGACCATCGAGGAAATAATACAATAAAAAAAAGAAAGAATAAGAATGGATGAGACAACGGGTGGCGAGAATACACTCGGACGGATACGTGCGGTACGGAGAGAAGCTTGTATGATCAAAGTAAATGTTTGCTCCGCGTCTTTCTTTGCAAGGGAGGAAAACGCGCTGCGAGGATTTCACCGCGAGTGCTTTTGAACTGACCATTTCCAGCCGGCTACGGGGATATATATATATAATATAAGTGACTTCCCTTATTCTTTTTCTTCTCGTATACTCGCGAGTAGCGTCAGAAAATAAAAAAACGAGGGATTATTATATTTGAAAATTGATATACGGCAATATCAATCCCCAAGTAAAATTAAGCCAATATGTAGCTTACATTAAGCAGAGATTACTTAACTCCCAAGAAAGAAAGAAAAAGCGTCAAAGGAATTATATAAGATGATTTGCCGAAGCTGATCTCGATCCCTCGACGCCTATGAATAGTCCGCACATCAGTCGCCGCGTGCGCAGATAGTAATTACGAGAATATAATGTATAAGTAAAATACATGTCGTGATGCTCGGATCGGCTAATATAGAGAGCTTTTGCCACCGCGTCTTTCATCGATGATTTGCGCTCTCTCAATGCGCGGATATCGGATTTGAGAGGGTCGAGAGTATTAGGCTTATATATTGAAATGTGCATCAGTGTGCTGGTAGAGTACGTATACTCGGTGATTACGCCTGATGCTGAAGCTTAGTTTCTCAGTTGCTTGGGGCCTATATACTATACTGTGATTACGGAGAATTTTCAATCTTGATTATATACCTATAAGAGCGACTTTGAGAGGATTTCTCGCTTGTATAGTTATATATATAATTATTCGTATATCATAGATGTTATACTTTCAAGCTAGATTCTTCGACCTCGTGGTATTTGTCTATTATCGAAGGACATCATCATCATCACAGCTCGGAATTCCCATCTGCCGCGCTCGATGATCGAATTCCACTCGGCCATTCGTCATACCACAGAAAACCTATCTCTCACACGCCTCGCCTAAAATTATTTATCACAGACACGAGATCGAAGCTGCACTCTCTATATATATACGCTCGGATAATCCCATATAAAAATATTTCGCGACGACCTACGCGTATATACTAAAAGCTCGTCGCTATATATCGCTGGAAAATCGAGAGAAAAGGAACCGCGCGAAGAAGACTCGAGGATATATAAACTCGAATCCCGGGAGAGTGCAATCCTCGTGTGTCGCTCGGAAGCTTTTACGGTTATTGTATATATATATGCGGATATATAGAAGTTCACCTCGATATATAACATGTATACGTGCGCGAACGCTTGTTATTGCGCATAGTGTGTGAGCGGTCAGAATGTTTGTCTCTGTTGCGCGATATATATATATAAAAGCAGTCGGTTGTGTTTGTCCATCCCTCGAATATCGGCTCGAGAGGGCGAGAGATTTTCTCTCTTGAATTTTTCGCCTCGACTCTCGAGCTGATTGCTGGAGAGAGAGAGAGAGAACTCCAAGTGAACTTGAGCTTGATGACACACACGAGTGTGATTTGGCGCGCGAGAATTACGTGATTTTTCGTATAAACTTGGTCTTTCTTGTACTTGTATAATACCTATAAGAGTTCGGTACTCGATGCTTAATGTACAGGAACAAGTAAAAAACGACCGCTTATACTCGACAAGCAGTCGAAGGGGACGCCTGTCTACACGTTGTTCGAAACCATTACACCCACGCTTATAGGCGCGTGCTCCTTTCTTTATTGGCGTGCGCAGCTAATACACTCGACTTCATCCCCGTAAATACCTATAATACTGATATAGTTTCCTCTTACATTTTTCTCCCGCGGTGTAAAATTCAAATTATTTATAAACGTTCTACTTTTTCTTATAAAAAGCTATCCCAAATCTCTCCAGTAGACACCCTCTTATCGCGAAATTCTAATATTCTATATAGAAGGCAATCTCTCCCAGCGCAACAAGTATAAAAAAAAAATTCAACTCTCCGGTCAGACTTCTCTATACGTAGCTCCGAAATTCAGCGTCAAGTGCTCGAAAATTCCATTTTAGCCCGTGGAAATAGCAAAGCGAAGGCGACAAAGTTCGAGCAAATTGAAAAATTGCTCCTCTCGCGAACTCTCTACTGAAACTATATATATATATATATATGTATAAAATATATGTCTATAGCGCGCAGGTATAGGATATTCCCACAGGAGTGTGAGAGACTCGCTCTCGCATGGGGCTAAGTGGATTCCCGGCGACGGGCTTTGTGCTGCAGCGCTGCTTCTTCTTCTTCTTCTTCGGAATGGCTTGTCGCGCTCGGAAGATTGAATTCCAAGCTGGCCGGTCGCGAGCTATATATACCTATACGAATCGCGACTAATCGATCTTGTGTAATAACTATATAATAGTACTATAAAAATTCACGGTATACATACAAGATGGATCACGCACGAAATCCTTATGATAATTTTGAGATTTAGATTTTACAACATCAAAGTCTCATCGACTATATATACTGCTATACTGGATTATAGTAGAGAAATCGCTCGCGCGAGTCAAATCTGCCGGCGGCGTATAGCGGATGTATATATATATATATATCTCTCCTTTTATCCCGGGGGCCGTACAAAGCTTCCGCGAAGATTACGTACGGCCGGGCTGGCTTCTTTTCTATCGTATACTTACACGCGTAGAGACGAGGGCTCGAGTGTATGAGTGATGCTGCTGCAGTGTCGCGCGGTAACGACGCGAGGAGTAAGTAATATCGCGCGCTATGCTGGGGGTGTCCGGACAATGCAGCTCAGGATTTTTATCTGCTTTATTCCTCATATAGATATATGCGCGCTGGATTATTATTGTCATGTCGAGAGAGAGAGAGAGAGAGAGGATGTCTGTAGTGTTGGGAATTTTCGTTTCTTGTATTGTTACATTTGACAAACTTATTTTTCATTATAAAACTTTGATGTATAGTTTTTCGAAGAATCGGTATATCATATAAGAATGATGATTAATTTGGGAATAGGATATAGAGGATTGCATATAATAGGGAATCAATAGAAAAGTCATTGGTTAATGTTTATAATCGTGTATTTCAGAAATAATCGCTTGATGCACACTTATACAGCAGTAATATAGAAGTTCGATGGAAATAAAGCAAAACGTTTACATACTGTAACAGCGATGACCTATATATCCTTAAACAATTACAATTCGAGCCTTACAAGCTACAAGTGTATCTCTCTTCGACTTTCGTAACGTCGGTATACATTATTTATTATATAGCGTGTGGTATAATATACATTTTTTACAGAATATATTTGATAATGATACATCTCGTGGATATCGTGCATATACATAATACGTGCTTCGTATTTACAGTAAAATTCGTACGCGTATACATTCTTAAAATGATTAAGCTCTATACATACTCTTGTTGCATGTTGTGTAATACTGACGCCCTTTATTCCTTATTATACATATTATTATCATATATCTTATATCGTTAAACGAACGTCACTACACTGTATATATCGAATCATGCCCAAACGATGTTATTACATACAATTCGAGCTAATATCAATCCAATCGTCGAAAAGCACAAGCTCCTCCTCTCGACAAATCCGAGAAAACGAATTGAGCGATCACAATCAAACGAAAATGACGGGCTTTCTCTCGGCGAGCTTTTTTTTCACCTCGAAAACGTGATCGCGTGTAACACGGCGGAGTATACCCTCGCCACGAATAAATTGCGGCCTCTACGCTCCCCCTACCCGTTACGGGTCGACGCTTTTCTAAAGACTACCTTATGTGCGATAGAAAGAGAGAGAAGAAAACGCTATACTCCCCGGGGCTATTATATAATACGAGCTAAAAATTACAGAAGCTCTTTATTTTTATTTCGCTAATTTACGCTACTGCTGAGATTTATAATTTGAGCGGCGGTGTATAATCGGCTTTGGTTATTCTCTCTTATAATATATCAATAATAATATACGTAAAACAATAACGCGATTGCATTTTTGCCCGAAACTCGGTTTGGCTTGTTTAGTTATAGCTGAACTGCATTGTGACTAGATTTGTGCGTCTTTTTGTTATATAATATTACGGAGATTAAAGCTGATTTGAATTTCATCACGATCTCTCACTTGTACGAATTTCTCGCTTCCGAAGCGACGCGATCGAGAAGCCGCGACTGACACCGATTTAATTCAATAAACCCGAGCGTCATGATTATAATATATATACCTC
Organism: Cecidostiba fungosa; assembly: GCA_900474305.1. NCBI lineage: Eukaryota > Metazoa > Arthropoda > Insecta > Hymenoptera > Pteromalidae > Cecidostiba > Cecidostiba fungosa. Next base: position 127,273 of record UCOJ01000238.1, on the reverse strand, counting down.
CTCTATACGATCGCGCCGCTGTACGGATTACTTATTATCTATTATTCTTAGACTCGATTGACTAGAAATTAGGCTTTGGTGACACTTGATCGTGGCGCATCGCGTCGTGTAACTCGAAACGTACAATTTTCATCGAATTGAAAAATTACGCGAATTAAACAGAGGCAATGCTTGGATCGACTAGATGAGTACTCTATACGCGAGATGAAACTCTCGGCGCGGATTTAAGGCTGAAATGAAAATTTAACGAAAACTGAAACTCAGACTTAAGTTTAGCGAAATCTTAGGTATACAAATTTTCTTGGGAATGTTGCCGAAGATTTGTTTACTATATTATACATACTGACTAGTGAAATTGCGACTATATTCTATGCGTGACTAGATTTCCTTATATACCAATTTCGCCGATTAGCTTTTATTATATTCGGATACTCTGTAATTCCGTTGACTAGATGTCGTTTGGCTCGATTAGCTGTAAGCTTCGTTTGACTAGAAACTGAATATATATTATATACTTCACGCGAAATTTTCATCGACTAGAACGACTAGACTTTCGTTTTTTTTTATAATATACTTTCTTTGGTTCGATACAGTATTTCTTTGAGATCATCGCATGAAATCTTACACTATACATAAATACGCTTACGCCGACTAGAAGAATTTGGTGATTGCAAGAATTCCCAAGACTTTTATCTTATGTATACGCGACATAATGACAATCTCGTGACTAGAACAATTTTATTTTTTTCGTGCTATACTTCCTACAGTAAATATACGCACGCGTACATCGCATATGTATATTATAAGCGGATCTTAACTACATCTTTGATAAGTTTAGCTGTACGAGTCTGTGTTGACAAATTTCGTTATTTTATTATAGCCTATAGTGATTTATCTGTAACACCGAAAGAGGCTTGCTGATACGAGTACTGCTGTTTTCTTCTAATACTTAACGCCGATAAGACTAGAGGGATTAGAGCGACTTTTTTTTTCTTACAATGATATTTAATCTCTCGAGATCTATATAATGAGGATTACGCCGTTTGAGATCATTCGGTTTCCTTTTGAAGAAATACAAAATTAAGCTCTCTCGTTGATAATTAAATTTATATATACCCTAACTGATGATGATAAACATTGTTTCGAAAAATATATGTATGTATATATAGGTGTGTGAGCACTTAAGCGTAAAGTACCGATGCGGAGTATAATATAGAAAATATATATCGACCAAATTTCAATGTCGGAAAATAGATTTATACAAACTTAATTTCACGTTCCCTCACAAAGTATACTCTGGTGCAACGATTGATATAACATTACATGCCTATATACCACTAACGCTCTATATATTATATACACAGAATAAGAAGAAGCTACAGAGCTCGATTGTTATCTACACATTTACATATCCGATAATCCGAATCGCCGTCAAAGACTGCGATATAATACATATACTTATCTTCTCGTTCGCGTTTATACAGAAATTTACAAATGACGCGACTATATACTATATCTATACACGTATATCCTACAACGACCCTAAATTCTTTTGGCAAATAAAGCTGAGAGTTCCTTACACGCTATTATACACTGTGTGCTATATATATATATTTCTTTGTATCCGTGTATCTCGAGACAACAACGTTATCTTTATACATATATATTTTCTCACTCTTACGCGTTATCCGGAAAGAAAAAAATACTCCGGGAGCTATCGATACATAATACCGGTCATCGCAGAGTCCTCGGAATCCAAACATTTTCTTCTTTTTTTTTTTCAATTTTTCGCAACGATTTTCCGACATTCCGAGGACCATGCGACGAGTATACATTACTGCCGAGAGTATTTTTTTCATACATACAGATAATATACGAATTCGTTTTGATTGTGCACTCACGTGTGTCCGCGCTGGGCTCACATGAGATCCAGGCCGAATCTCCAGTAGAGCCCAGCGGATCTGCCTGGTCTGACGGGCAGAGGTCTCGCTGGAAACTGATGCTGTCAGGCCATCTCGACGACTCCGCTCTTCATCTCCTGGTTGTTGTTGTTGTTGTTGTTCTGCTCGGCTGTGGGATGTTGAGCAGCCACGTGTTTCCTCAGCGCAGCCTGTCTGCTGAACTTGGCGTCGCAGCTCGTACAGGACAGCGACTCGGAGCTCGGAGACTCTTCGGAGCCACTGCTGCTGCTACTGCTACTGTTGTTGTTGTTGTTGCTATTAGTGGCAGCAGCTCCGGGTCGCGGCTTGTGCCAGCGACGATGACTGGCGAGGTTGGCCGGACAGGAGAAGCGCTTGTCGCACTCGGGACAGCGGTACTCGACGTGGGCGATACGAGAGCAGCGGTGCTGGGCCAGTTGGAAGGCGTCGTCGTGCAGCTGTCGACAGAGCTTGCACTGGTAGGGTCCCAGCCGGTTCTCGATCTTGGCGAGTTCGGCTCGAGCTTCCTCGGTGACCTCGACGATGTTGAAGGCCGGATCGATGTCGCCGGTGACGACAGCCTCGTCCGGGCCGAGGATCACCGTGCCCGAGACCGGCGACGACGTGTCCTCGTCGAACTTGAGCTTGCGCGCGTGCTTCTTCTTGGCGCGCGGAGGCTTGTCTTGCTGCTTGGGGGTGAATTGCTGATGATGATCCTCCTCGCGCTTACGTCTCAGTCCCGCAGGCTGCTGGAGCTGCGGTGGCGAGGGTGTACTCGGCGGAGTCATGGGTGCCGGGTGTTGCTGCTGCGGCGTCTGCAGCAGCTGCTGGTAGCCGAGGCTCATGAGACGCTCGGCCTCGAGCATCATCGTCTCCTTCTGCTGCAAGCAGCTCTTCACCGGCGTACGCTCCAGCTCTGCGATGTTATACGGAGGAGCTGACGGAAGCTGCTGGTAGCTGTGTGCCGAGGAGCAGCTGCGCTGACTGTCGAGGTCGTCGACGACGACGTCCTCGTCCCTGTAGCAGGACGAGTGTCGACTGCGAGCTTCCTCGCGGCTGCGCCGGTCCTCCTCGTCGTCGACCTCGATGGGCTCGTACTCGTCAGTCCTCGCCGATGAGCTCGGGGTCGGGGGTGGCTTGAGCGACAGGTCCAGCGGACAGGGTGTCGCTGCTCTCAGCTGGTGCATCGAGCCCGTCGACGTCGAGGAGGTGTCCCAGGCGAGGACGCGCTGGTACGACTCCGGATCCAGCTGCTGCATCTGGTAGTAAGGATGCTGCTGCTGCTGCTGCTGTTGAGCAGCGATTACGGCCTCCTCGAAGTAGCTGCCGGTGCCGGTCAGGTGAGGGTGGTGGTAGCCCAGGTAGGCGCGGGGCAGCGCGCTGTGCAGCATCTTTCTTGTGAATTCTTCCAAGTGCTTTTCTTTTTATTTCAATAAAGTGTATATAACGACTCTCCGTGTATTATACGACGACGGCGATGACGATAACGATGTGTAGCGAGTCGATCTTACGCCGGCGGTGGCCAGACGCCGTGTGAAGCTCGGCCGGGAACTGCGCGTCTACTTAAAACGCCGTAGGAGAACCGGCGAGCGACGCCACGCCCCCGACTCGATGCTTATTCGCCGCGCTCCCACCAGCAAGAAGCACGAGTAGACTCGAGAGGGGAGCGACCAGCTCTCCGGAAGCCAACGAGAGCTGCGGATGTGCTAGATATATATGCTATATAGACACTATATAGCCGGTGATCCGGTATAGGAGGAAGATGCCACTCTCCTCTCTCTCTCTCTCGCGAGGACCTCGAGGGGGTGGAGATGAGACGAACGACGAATGCTTGCACGGAGGCGGACTATTGTATACATGTATATATATCTGTGCTCTGATGCCTGGGAATACCGAGAATTGCGTACGCTTTGTTGCGAGAATGTTTAAATTTTTCTTTTGTCGTCGATAAAAACGACAGTTAATATTACGCGGAAACGAGCTCGGAAATTCACTCTTTCCTCAAAGCCATTACTGCGTTACATGTGTTATACAAAAGTGTTAACTTGTACATCATGAGCGCGCGCTGAGAATTTACAAGGAAGGACATTATGTAATATGCATATTTCACGCGACATATGCTAACGGGTTTCATTTGCATATACGCGATCCACGCAATCGTGCGACAATTTACGCAATTTTTATCGTCCGCACAGATCGGCTCTCTCTCGTACGAGAATTACGTTTCGCCGCTATTTCTGTCGAATAAGTAAAGCCGTATATTTTACTCGTGTACCTAGTATTTTCGCGATGCCTTACAAAGTTACGCTGACTAATGTTTGATTGTTTGATATATATGTAAGCCAAGCTTGCAGTTATTATCAATCTCGCTTCTAAATCTACTAACTGCACTTCTAAAGAATTTTAAATTAACTCTACTTTTTGACACAACCGCAGCTGCATAATAAACCACTGAATTTTTACATCTTTAATGTTTACACGTCAAATACTTCGTCGGCAGTATAGACGCATCGCACTGCGCGCAACCTGGTCCAAAGCAGCAGCAGCAGCAACAGCAGCAGTCGGTAATCCCCTGGCCGTTAAGCAGCTTAGCTAATTACTTGACGGTGCGGTCTCGTTAATAATTCCGCGAGCCTCTCGCAGTCCTGGTTGAGACACACGATGGTATTCGAAATCTCGTGATTAGACTTGCTTGTGTCTTTATCGACGAGAATTCGATATTTCAATGCGTTTTTGTAGTCTATAGCCCCTTTGGGATGCAACCAAGCTGCGCTGGCTGTTGGCCCGGTTGCCTCGATACGCATATTTTAATAATGAAATATATATATAATCGAGAGCTTTTTGTCACAAGTTCTTCGAAATCGAGAATGATATTTTGCAACGTCAATACTTTCGCAATTAAAAACATCATCATTCGAGAGGCTTTATATTTTGACAACAAGATATCGCCATTTCCAATCCATTAAAACTCAAATTTATATCGAAAAGGAAAAACCATCGGTCAATCAACGAGCGTGTATTGCGTTTTAGCATAAATGAAGTAATCGCCGAATGACAAATATATACCATAAGCGCTCGTGTTTTTTTTCCGCAAAGCATTATACAATCACCCGCAGGCTTTTATCGAAAATTTTACAATTTTCACAATGTCGGAAAAATATTATTGTCGGCCTTTTCGAAAAATGAAAAATGATAATACAATAATCCGGCAAAATGGACAGTCGAACTATATATAGATACGTATACACGTACAATTATTAGCGGCGTATAAACATCATCCTGCGCTCTCGCAGTATACAGCCCGGCCAGCAAATATTTACGAGAATTAGCGAGCATAGCGAGTAATGGACCGCTGCAGCCGCGGGTGATGCCCATATTAGCGGCTCATAATAACGCAAAATGCGAGAGAGAGATAGATGATTCTCTCAAATGTATTAACCGATCAATACAGATTTCCGCTATGATTATTTTATCGGTTTATCAACATTTGGACGCGACGCTATACGCTGATTCAGCGAGTTTACGATTTCGAGAGTAATTATTATCGCAAGAACTAAAAATCGGACAATGATGAGCTGCAGCGATTTCGAGGGATTATAATGGATTGAACTTTGTGATGCGTGGGCGAGGTGACATTTTTCTTTTGTTTCTACTTGAAATTGCATCTACTCTCTATACTGTCATTATAACGATTTTATTTTTCAACCAAGCTCTGCATACGAAAATAATTGGCAAGAGACTACGATTAAAAGCTGTTATAAGTAATTCAATTTTTCATATTCCTGGAAAATTCCTTACTCAAAAACTAGCGCTTTAAAAGCAAATCCTCGAGAAAAGTCAAGCTTCCGGCATACAAAAAATACAAAAAATCGAAATACATTCTTTCCGCTTCGTCCCTATGAAACATGCAGGCAAAGCCGAGAGAGAGTGCAGTAGCGCAAGAATTTCGTCCGACTACTAAATCATTCATTTGCCGTGTCTCAAAGCCTCGCAGGGGAAATCCCAAAACTGGCGTCTATGTATGTATGTACCTATAAAGAGACATTCACGAGAGGATGGAGTAAAAAGCAGCAGTAGCAGCATCGGTGGCTTTTTGCCCGAATTCGGTACTCGCGCGCGCCTGCACAGGCTCTTGCATATTTCAGGCGATTTTAATGTGTCTCCTCCCCCGTCGTCTCTGCTACGCTCGGTGATGCTCTAATCGGCTTACGCTATACGCTCTGCCGCTTCCCGGGCTGTCGCTAGATTCTGCTTTCTCTCCCGCAGGAACGTTCGCTACTCTGTCTTTCTACTGCTGCTGTTGCTGATGATTATGGCAAGCGTCACTCTGCGGTTCTGCGGCTTGTCTCTTACCACAGCTTTGAGATTCGCTGCTGTTCTTGTTCGTGTGTCTGTACGTGTGTGGGTAAGCTGCGCGTCTTTATCGGAGTTTGCGCTGCATGTTTTTCACAAATGGCATCAGCGTCGTCCATATAGTTTATAAGAGAGTTCAATGTGTCCTACGGCAAATTCAATAAGTGGATTACCATTTGACGGCGTAAACATTTGTGCAAAATGAGATTCAAATTCCAATGTCGAGTAAACTTGACACACTTAAAAGCCTCGCTAGGAAGGCATCCAAACACGCGCCCTATACCTACACATCTCGCGTAATGCAGGCTGTCGACGAGCATGAGCCCTGCCTTTCGAATTTGTTTGTCGAATGCATGTGGGTACACACCACGACTAGTCGGAGAGAGGAGAGAGCCGAGAAGGCCGAGAGCCTCGCCGAAGGCCAGGATGTGCATTATTGGCTCGAATTACATCAAACACCGAGCCCGCGGTCACGACGGCTCGATTCGCCTGTTTTCAATACCGGCATTGAACGACAGACGCGCGCGAGTTCCGATATGTCATTCCTGCGTTGGTACGAGCGCTTCATGCAAATATGTACTCCGAATATTGGTAAGAGCTTATTTCGTTGACGATTAAGGTTTGAGGTTTTTTAAATGTTTAAATAATATGCGTTTACCAACGTAAATAAATTGAATTTTATTCGTATTTACTTTTTCGTTGATATCGATTTTATGAATTGTAGATATCCACTGTGTACAAATTCAAACCCTTTCGAATCTGCACAAATTTAAGACTCGGGACAAATCGATCGACCATAAAGGATACTTTATACTCTTAAGCAAATGATGAATGTATGAATGATTTTAAGTTTAAAACGATATTTGCATTTTAATCGATAATCTTTTTACAATAGTACATCCGTCGCTTTTTACAGTGTGACCTTATACGTAATATAAAATTAATTAACGCGTTGTCGATTATTTACAGAATTATAAACAATACTTTTTAAATTAATTTTAGAATTGAGATACTAGAATAATTTTTTGCCTGCAGTTATATCGTCGACCTTTAATTTTTTCGTGCTTCGCGGTGTCTGACCTGAACTCTGGCTTGCGAACATTTTTCGTTTTCTCTGAAAAATATACATACGTAAATTTTATTAGTTGCTGTTTCTTTATACAGATTTTCGTACTCAATTTTATTTTGAATGCAATAAAATCTTACCTTGTTTTTTTCTTTGGCTGGAGTATTATCGTTTTCCTGCTCCGAATCATCTTTTGGCGCTTTTGATACGGAAGGACTTAAGTGTTGAAAAACGAAATTCCCTTTGCGTCCAGCATTTGTTGGCATCTTACTTTCCGGTAAATTTTGCGCAATTCGAACTAACGTTTCATCTCCTCTTGATAAAAATGAACCTTTCATGTTGGACTAAAATTCAATAATTTCGTGTTATGTCTAGGATAAATTTCGAAAATATTTACACAATGAGTGTTTACTTACGAATGATAAGCTTTTCGTACTCGTGAAGGTTTTTTTCGTAACACTGGTTATACCTTTCGCCATTAATATATTCGTACTATTACCAACTGAATTACTTTTAACCAATTTCTGCTCATCTATTGAAGTCTTGCTAGTTGATCGAACGGTCACGACCTTTAATCCTCGATTAAATAATTGCTTTTCACTGAAATCTTCATCGATTGCTACATCTAAGCTTTTCTGTAAATATAGGACACGCTTTATAAAATTTGTTTATGTTAATAATTAAATTGTCAAATTTGTATAGGGTATATACCTCTTTTTCTTCGAGGAACTTTTGTTGTTCGTATCTCATTTTTCGCATTTGAACTTCCATTTCGGTATCAACCTCATCATCTACTGCTTCGCCATTGTCATCAGTTCTAGGTGTTAAACCGAGGTCACCTAAGCTATCTGTAAGTTAAACACGTTCTCATACACTTGCATTCTTAAAACAATGACGATAAATTAAAACGAAATAATCGAACACAATCGATAAATGGCTCACCAATGTTTTTCCATTTGAATTTTCTTTCACGGCCAGCGCCTTCGCTGTGCAGATCTCCATCGTCGAATAGCAGTTCCTGGAGCATCCTCACTTCTCTTTGATCTTCGTCCATCACTTGCTTCATGTGTACTCGATCGAGTTGTTCCTTCATTTTGTCCTCATCAATTTCCTCAGCATCGGCTTCCTCAAATTCAAGCTTGTCCATTCCTTGTTCGTCTTCATCGGCTGAATCCCAGTCACTCTCGCTCAGCTCGGCCTCGTTTTCCAGGAAGTTTTTTGCCACCTTCTTGATCTCTTTCTTAGGAACAACCACGACCTCGTTTTCTTCGGAATCGTAATCAACGAATCTCTCTTCATCTTCTTCTTCTTCTTCAATTTCGCTCTCTTCTTCGTCGGAAAACTCTTTAGCCTCATCTTCATCCTCATCATCAGACAATGTGAGCTTTTTGACCTTCTTTTTCTTTAAAAGTTTTTTCTTTGGCCGATTCTTTTTCGCTTCTCCATCCTCTTCGTCTGAGGAGGAAAGTATCGCAAACGTTTTTCTCGGAGCATTTGAATCGTCATCCAACGCTAAAACTTTTTGCTTAGATTTTTCAGTTAACTTGGGCTTTTGACTTTGCAAAGCCTTCTTGAACGGACTCTTAGTATTATCATCGAGCGTTAAGTTGAAATCTTGCGATGCGTCATCGTGAATCTGCGGTGAATCATTCTCTTCCAATGCTTTCAAGTTTACTGCTTGCGTAGTAAATGCCCCTGAGCACAGATCCATTAATTGCGAATCAGTAACTTGTTCTGGTTTCTGTTGGGTCTCCGTCGTCGACTTATCATTTCCTTTCTTGAGCCAAGCTTCCATAGGACTTTTAAAACTGGTTCCACCAAAGGTAGGCAACTTTACTGGACTCTTGGAATCACTGCTAAACATGGACTCATCGCTCCTTTTTAGCGATGATACGGTTTTCGTGGGACTACTTTTTGAGTCGTCGTCATCGTCGAGGGTCAATGTTATGTCCTGCGAAGTCTCATCGCCAAATTCTGGTCTTGAAGGACCGACGTTATCTGATTCTAGTTTTTTCATGTCAACAGGTTGACTGACAAAAGCACCTGAGCACAGATCCATCAGTTGTGAGTCAGTTACTCCATTTTGAGACATTATGCTCGGTCGTCTTACCGAACTCTGGGTATTCGTGAATCGACCTGAGCAAATTTCAAGCAGCTCCTCATCGTTGACAGTATCCGGTGGATCTTCAAAAAGCTTCTTTTGCAGGCTGATCATCTTCTCCATGTTACAACTTGTTTGGGGCCTATTAGCACTAAAAACATTACATTGAAAAACAAAATTATAGTACATTACGATACAAGTGTCACTTAAAACACGCGTATCGTATACTATTTTACATTTGTCAGAATTTTTCAGTTATCAATAAAAGTTAGCAATACCTGTCCTCCGTAGGCGTATTCTCGACAGAACCACCAATGGGGCCCAAATTCAAAGCGATCGGTGTCTTCGAAGCCGACTTCTTTGTTGAATCATGAGACGCATTGAGAGCCGTCAGCTGCGTTACAGGTGAAACCATACTGAGCAAATTGTTGGGTTTGGGTAAAGGAGTCTTGCAGGCTTGACTGCGCGAATCTGAACCGCAGCGATCTCGAGACTGAAAAGGCGGTATGGAGTCAGCTTCAAGATCTTCCGATCCATTACTAGATTGCGAGGCAAACATGTCTTCCTCCGTCTTCTTGCGGGCCCGGTTGCCACCAGAGAAAAGTTTTGGTTTAGCGTCATTGCTTACACTCGATTTGGATTCGTTTGAATCTTCATCGAAGGGACGGATGATTCTCTTAAGTTTTTTCGGTTTGTCGTTCTGCAAACAATTTCAAAAATGCTATATACCGTTACATTAATATTATATCAATTATCAAGTAGAACTTACGATTTCTTCTTTTTCAGATTCTTGTTCTTCTTCTTCGGCTTCCGCTTCTTCTTCTTCATCTTCTTCATCCTTCGCTTCATCTTCTTCCTCATCTTCCTCATTTTCATTGCCACCCAAAACTGCAGCATTTTCATCCTCGCTTTCTTCGGCCTCTTCGTCGCCAAATGCACATTTCGGCCTCCGACTTTCTTTTATAGGTACATCGTCTTCCTCCGGTTCGCTCTCTGTACTTACTTCGTCTTCCAATTCTTCTTCCTCATCAGGAAGACCCTCATAAAAATCTTCACCTTTGCATTTCGCTTCTTCCTCTTCTTCCTCCTTCTCCTTTTCTTCCCTCTGCTTCCATTCCTCATTTTTTGCAGAGGCAATTTTACGTTTCAAGTCCTCCCTTAATCTCTGCAGCTTCTCGCCAGGCTTTCTATCTTTTTTGGGATCATCCTCCATTATTGTTTTCGAAAAGGGTAGTACTTCTTCCACGATTGTGATATCGTTACCAGTTCCTTCCGTACGTATAGTTTTTACCTCGCAGATCTCATTGACATTAGGTCTATAAACCGTTGAGTGACGCGCAAATCTGTCCAGCAGCTGCGTGACACCTTCCTTCATTTGACCTGAACTATTCGTGAAGTCGATGGTTGAACCTGGTAAAGCTTTAATCATGGGTTTATTTTTCAAGGCATTAGCTAAAATAGTTTCTTTCATGCTTGGTTTCTTTACTACAGGTTCGTCAAAATCCTTTGGTAGAGCAAAATCTGCTAGTAGTATGTCGCGATCTATGATCTCGTCGTCGTCGTCGTCCTTGGATTCTGAAGCTAGTTTCAAAATTAGATCATCGGTATCTTTCTGTTCTTCCTTATTGCTAGATTCGTTTTCTTTATTTCCAGTGATAATTTGATCGTTTGGTGGTACTAACAATGCTTTATTGGTTTTTGCAATTTCTTTGTTACTTATAAACGGCGTTTCTGATATCACAATACTTTCTTGACCTTTATTTTGCTCTAAATAACTAGGATTGCTAGACTCGGATGATTTTTTTGTGTCGCTGATATCATGTTCGGTTTCAGAAAAGTTTAACACGATTTCTTCATTACTGTTTTCAAGCGTAGTCTTGTTCGTTTTTTCGGCAGTCTTATCAATATTTTCTATATTTTCTGGCATTTTTTGACTTTCTTCATCCTTTTCTTTTGACATACCTACATCATCTTGGTTTGTATCTACATCCATGTCCATTTCATGATTTGTAAATAATTTTCGCGGAATACTGGCCTCCCTTATTCCAGATTTGATTTCTCTCGGCTTTTTGTCAAGAGCTGTTATATCGGTATTAATACTCTCATCACTATTTGCACGTTCTTCAGGTACTGGTGTATTTTCGGTCTGTCCATTTTCAATATCTTCCAAAAATAATTTTCTTGGCACTCCAAAATCTAAAGATCGCTGCTGAAGAATGGTCATTTTATCATGAGAATCTTGAATATGATCTTGCGTTAATTTTTGCGTATCAGCAATGCCATTCGCAGTCGATATTTTGTTTTCATTTTTATTCCCATTGTCCTTCTTAGCAGTAGCAGCTTCATCCACTTCCATTGGTTCATCTTGTTCCTCTTCAGAGTCCGATGATTTGTAAAAAATTTCCGCCTCTTCTTCTTTTTCTTGTACTACTTTACTGTAAATTATAAAAATTAATTTTTGATTATAACAATGCAAAATTTTTAACAATAATGAACATCAAGTAAAGAAGATACCTAATAACATCAGGGAACATTTTAACTTTTTCAGCAAAAGTTAAATTTTTAGGAATATCAGATGTAATCTTTTTCCTGTTCAGAAATTCCTGCAAAGTACGTTGCTTAGGTCTGTGGTAAGGAAGAGATATTTCAGCTTCCCTCATTAACCTTTGAGTTTCACTATGAATTTGCTGCATAGCAGCATCCTTGGATGCTCTTGCTGATCCCTACAAAATATTTATATCATTTTTTTAAATTTCTCAGTCATTTTGATACTTTTAACAGTTAATAAACTGCATTACCACTCTTTTCTTTTCCAATTTCTTTTTTTCTTTTTTCGATTTTCCAGCATCATTTTCTTCACCCGAAGAAGCATTGCTCCTGGGTTGAGAACGATTGTCACTGCCACTTTCAGAATCTGAATCTATAATATTACTTATTAAGTTTGATTTCTGAAAGAAAAATAATTTTGTTAGTTTCTTTACTATTGAAATTATAAAGTAATAGATGGAAGTATCTTACATTGACTGATTTAGATTCTTCTTTTGCACTCTCATTATCACTAGTCTCATTTTCAGTCTGTTTCTTTCTAGAACTCTTATCAGTTTTGACTGATTCTTCATCAGAATCACTGTCAATAAGTTTTCTCTTGTTTTTGATTTTTTGTTTTTTGCCAGACTTTGACGATTTTGAACTCTTTGATCCATCTGAATCAGATCCACTATGTTCTCTATGGGCTGTAGATCTTTGAGGTACAGTATCATCTTCTGAATCTGAGTCTACAATGTTGAAATATTTTTTGGGCTGACTCTTTTTACTGTTACTTTCTTTTTCTGGTGTACTTTTCTTGCTATCACTTGTTTTTTCAGGAGAACTGTTCTTACTAGCAGATTGAAAACTAGATCTCGTGTTGCTCTCATCATCAGATTTACCAGCCACAGGCTGACTATTTTTAGTAGTTGATCTAGAATTCGAACTCACTATAGTAGAACTAGAATCATCGTCATCTGCATGAACACTTTGACTTCTTTTGAAATTGCTTTCATTGTCGCTCTGCTTTTCAGGTGTACTTCTCTTGTGTGGAGACTTAAAGCTAGATTTAGAATTACTTTCATCATCTGATTTATAAGTTGTATGTTGACTAGTTTTGACGGTTGAAGTGGAACTGGAGATCGATGAACGTGAATCCTTATCTTCGTTGTGAACTTTTTGACTTCCCTTAACAGTAGAGCTATAGCTGGAATTACTATTCTCATTTGTGTACCTACTAGATGCAGTCTCACTCCTCTTGCTCACAGAACTACAACTAGACTTTGTTGTACAACTGCTAGCTCTGCTCTCCTGAGAACATCTGCTATCGAGTGAAAGTTTACTTTGTTCTTGAGATAACTTATTTTCGTGTTCGTCCGGCAAAGTCTTTCCAGTCAAGGATTCCTCAACAGGTTGTGAAGATTTTTCATCGTTGCTATTAGTACACGTCAAAATGCCAGTGTCAGCATCAGTATTCTTCGAGGGCAGAGCAACAAGTGCTTCAGTCACAGTTTCCGAACGAGTTTCACAAACAACGTTCTCCGTCGAGATTTTTTCGATCTCTTCGGTGACAACTTGAACCGCAATAGTTGCCATTATCACTTTTAAAAAATTATTTGTCAAACTGTACTCATTGAAATTACAACAAGAAAAACGTTCACACGTAGGAACATCTTCTTCTCGCGCCTTATTTACACGTAGAACTGCGGCCAGGCGTGTTGATTCGCGCCAAATTCTGTACAATGTCGCCAATTCTAGAGAAATGGGCGGTGATTTCTGGTGTTTTACGTAGGTCTGTTCGCTTGATCAAATTTCCCTACAATAATTTATAGGTAATTGATAAATTTATAAATAATTTTTCATTATCAATTAGATATATTGATTAATACTTAATAACAGTATGTCTAGGGGTCTATTAACAATTATTAATTTTGATGTATGTTAGTACCTTTTTTTATTTTGCAGATATTCAGTAATGAGAAATACTTAAACTTATTTAAAACTGCACTAATTTTATTTATGTAATTTTTAATGTTTTTTATACTATAGTATATTGTTAAAAAATGTCAATAACATATTTTTTTGTTGACTATATTTTGTTGAGATAATTAGCGCATGCGCAGTTCATTATTTCACGCGTTTTGCGATGCTCAGGCCGCTCAGGCGATGCTTTTGCGGTTTGCGGCGTTGACGCGTTGTAGAAATACAATACAGTTCTGAATAGGTTATGTCAATGTAAATCAACAGCGGACTCGGTTAAATTTAATGAAAATAAAACGTTTACTATTGTACATATTTTATAAATAAAACCGTAACAATTTATAATTAAGGTAGCGAAAATCATATTTCAAAGATGACAAAAGGTAAGATTATAATATTTCTAGTCTTCTTTGGAAAAGTTAATGTTTAGTGGTTAGTGTTATTGATTTCAATAATAATTAAACCATTATTTGTCAAATTTGAGATATAATCATTAAAGTATACGTGTTAAAATAAGCAAATTTTTTAACTGTTCAGTACTTTTAGACGACAAGAAAGGCAATGATGCAAATGATACTGAGAAGAAAAGTTCACTTGATGCCGGGCCTGACCCAACAGCACCAATTACTCGGAAAGGTGTCTTGACATCTTTTTTAACTGGGAAACCTATGGATATCCCAGAACAAGATATCGTAAGTATTCAAGTGAATAGTGCTTTCTACAATTTTGTTTCCTAGGCCAGGTTATAATGATATTTATTTTTCAGCTTGGAAAATGCAGATTTGTATCTGAATTTGAAAAACTAAATCGTATTGGGGAAGGCACATATGGTATTGTATACAGAGCCAGAGATACAAAGAGTGATAAAGTTGTAGCATTAAAAAAGGTACGAATGGAGCATGAAAAGGATGGTTTACCAGTCAGCGGCCTACGAGAGATAAGTGTCCTGTTATCATGTAGGCATGAAAACATTGTTCACTTGAAAGAAGTAGTTGTAGGGAGAAGTTTGGAGAGCATATTTTTGGCAATGGAGTATTGCGAGCAAGATTTAGCTAGTTTACTTGACAATATGCAAGCTCCCTTTTCTGAAAGTCAAGTAAAATGTATTATGCTGCAAGTCCTCAAGGGACTTAGATATTTACACCACAATTTTGTAGTACACAGAGATTTGAAAGTATCAAATTTACTTATGACTGACAAAGGATGTGTGAAAATAGCAGATTTTGGTCTTGCAAGATGGTTTGGCTTGCCATTAAAACCAATGACTCCAAGAGTTGTAACCCTATGGTACAGAGCACCTGAACTGCTCTTACAGGCTAAAACACAAACAACTTCAGTAGATATGTGGGCAGCTGGTTGTATTCTAGGTAAGTAATAGACGTTACTTTTATTTATACTAGCAGTATCTTTGTTTTTATTTCTATTTATAATCACCATTTCTATTCTCAGGTGAACTTTTGGGACACAGACCTTTGTTACCAGGAAGATCAGAGATTCAGCAATTAGAATTGATAGTTGACTTGTTAGGAACTCCTAGTGAAGCTATATGGCCCGAATTCAATGCATTACCTGCACTACAGAATTTCACACTAAAGCAACAACCTTACAACAATTTGAAGCAAAGATTTCCATGGTTGAGTGCAGCAGGGCTTAGATTACTCAATTTCCTATTCATGTACGATCCCAAAAAGAGAGCTACAGCCGAGGAATGTTTACAGAGTAGCTACTTCAAGGAAGCTCCTCTTCGTGAGTACTCATAATTCTCAAGTTCGTATCACACATGGCAAAAATCGATCTGCATTATAAATATATGCTTTTTTGTAGCTTGTGATCCAAAGTTAATGCCAACGTTCCCGCAACACAGAAATATGAAAAAGTCGGCAAAAGAAGTTCGTGAGCAAGAACCTGTTGTTTCTGACCAAACAAATAACCTACCAGCAATATCGGATCTCGTAAGTTCTGAATGAATAATTTACAACTGTATAATTTTTTATTTATTTTTTATTTTGTATTAACTTAATTATTACAATATTTATTTATTTGGAGTAACAATAATTCAGCAGTCTTTATTTTTATTGTAAGTTTAGCCATCTAAAGTTTGTCCCTTTTTTTATCGTTTCAGCTTGGGTCCCTAGTCAAAAAACGACGTGTGGAATGAATAATTCAATGAGTGTCAAATGCAAGAGTATATACTGTTAATTAGGAATCACGAACCATAAGATTTTTCAAAACTTAATTAAGCACGATGTTCAAGACAGATATTCACGTCAAATGGATGAATGATAAAGAAGTTTTTGATGAATTCCAACTACAAATAAAACGTCATTTCTGTATAAAAACAAGTGAGAAAAAGAATGTTTCTCGCAGCGACAAAAGAAAATACATGTGTAAATCTTATAAGCTTAGATGACTCGTTTCAATTTAGAGCTTCTTTCCCGTCGCTTCGTAGCGCTTCTTGAATTCGCCCTTAGGATCGTACTTCTTGACTAGTCGATCCCAGTCAGCAGGTCGCTTGTTCATCAGATGGTTGATGACCTTCTCGGCGGTTTCCTTCTGCTTCTGGTTGCACTTCTGGCAGCCGGTGGACAGCGCGTCGGGCAGAGTTTCTAAAACAAATAACATCATAGTCGTTACAGTACACAGTTGCAACTAAACCATCCATCAGACAGTTAAAATCAAGTTTCCTAACGAACCAATCGCCTGACCTAAAAAAACAATTCCATACCTGGAGCCGATCGGTCAATCCCGAAATTTCAAAACACTCGATTATTTCACGATAAACGCGCCGCCGCGCTCCTGCAAATCGGCATCACCGGTTTTTCGCGTTCCGCTGCATGCGTGCGTAGGCGACTCCGATTTAACATAATCGGCAAAGGATAACGGATATAAGCTCGACGACATTTACACGCGTATATATATGATCCCAAGAACGGGTTACTCAAGCGCACACTCGGGTGCAAGTTGAACGTGAAAGTTCAAATTGTCGGCCTTACGCAACTGCGTGCACGCGCGCGCGTGTGTGTATATATGTATATAGCGACTATAACCGAGGCGACAGAGAAAGTGTATTGAACTCTCGGATGATTTTGTTAAGAAAAGCATTTTCTTGCATTTCTCATTTTACTCGTTCTTATCTATCTATCCAGGTGGCCTGGAGTTTGAATAATTTTGAAATGAGTATGCGTCGCGTTATGTGCTGTCGCGGCGTTTATTATTCGGAGCACAGCCGTTGTCTGCACTCGTACGTGAGGCATTTCGAAGTACATACATACATAATATTGGTATCGGTGAATGAAAAAACCACGAATAGAATTTATAAAGTAAAACTATATTATAAATTCCATTTCAATAACGAGCGGAGGATATACGTGATTAGACTCGCCTTATAAAGGTGCACATTTTATGCTACGTGTATTATTGCGTACCGACGAGAGATATGTGTAATATCCTCCTAATGTCGAAAGCGAATAACGATAGCGAAACGCGCAGATGCGCGAATCGATAATAATGTCGCGCGCGACGTCTCGTTACCTTATAAAAGAAAGTCGACGTTTTTACGACTGCGGCGAGAAGCGCAAGGTATGATCAGTTGCAACTTTTAAGCGCCGAATCACCGCGAAAGAAAGTCCGCATAGTTTCTCGGCTTTGAGAAAAGGGAGAAAGTAAGCTCTGATATGCGACTGCTTGTGAGGTTTTTTTAAAGAGATTTTTTTATGTTAGGGAAGAAGATTATTGTTACATTTGCATATAACGAGCATGTTAATTTAAAAACATAACTTCACAGATATTTTTGTTCTACTAGATTACAAAATTGCTGGAGAAAAGTCCGCAAAACAAGAGGACACAATAAGAAAAGAAAAATCGACTTACTCTTGAGTTCACGACCCTCAGCAGTGCAGGATCCTTCGTCGAGCATGCACTTGATGTAGTTACCAAGCACGCGTCCGTTCTGAAGAATCCTATCAACATCGACACCGTCGTACCTGCTGGTGTACTCAACGGCATCGACGGCCAGCAGCAGAGCTGCGCAGCACAGGACGAACGTGCAGACCTTCTTCATCTTCTCAAAGTATTATATATATATAGAGAGAGAGATTGTATAAAACAGACACGACCGAGAACGTGGAGCTCGAGCGAATGACCGGGACGGCGGTGACCGGCTGCGTTATATAGCCGACCGGTTGGAGGGGCTCGTATATATACGAAGCGTCTCTCTTGGTGAAGAGTATAATATACGTCTCGGAAGAAACACTCCAGCGCGCTCTTGGAAAAACCAGATATCGTTGTGTGGCGAATCGCCTGTTGCATAATTCCGTTGTCGGCCCCCTTTCGGGGTCCGGGTCTGTTCTTTTTTTTTTGAGGGGAGAGAGGATTAACGATTTTTGTCAGACGATGCGGTTTGGAGCGTGACGGATTTGCGCTCGATTTGGTTTTTGCTACGGATATGGCTTTTTGTTGACGGAAGCTACTGCGGGTGAAGGAACTATGGAGGGCGGGTATTTTTTTAACGATGCTATTGTCTATGTATACATGTTCAATTGTTCACTGGAAGTTTGTTCTAATGATCGAGGAGTCCGAATTAGAAACGTGTAATTCAATCTATCAGTTTGTTTTGACGGGTTTTTGATGTCATTGTGAACAACCTGCTTTTATCTATACTTAATGGATTACTGCTCGTGAATTAAATGACATCACTCTGTCTATCAAGCTACTGATTTTCCACTATAAAACTTTACAGGATATACATTAATTTTTTTTTTTTTTTTTGTAACACATATTGTTAATTCAAGTTCTATTCAACTCAAAGTATTAGATTGCCTACGTTATTTTACATAAGTAATCGAACGTACGTACGAAAACTTTTGAACCGGTATATATAGAAGAAGCGGAGAAGCAGCAACTCGCGCACGTTTGAAAACTCGTTTCTTAAAATCAAAATGCGCAAAAGAAGAAATTGAAGATTTATATATGTATGTATATGGCGTACAATGCAACATTTACCTCGTGTCGCGATGGTACACACGCGTGATATCACGCTTATATAAGCGAACTTTCTATTTAACAACAACAACGACACCGTACGATTATTATAACAAATTTACAAAATCCATACGAATTTCTCCAATAAACTAATATAGCCGACGACTGTTTGACTTGAACATTCATATCAGCTTCTCCATCTCATTTTCGAAACAGCGCCTCGAAAATCTGTTTACAAAATAGGCAATAGACGCTAAAAACGTGCTTAAAATTACAGGCGGTCGACCTATAGAGTCGAGACCCTGAAAAGCGGACTCATCTCCATATACACAGACACTTATAACAACTCTCGTGTCAACTCGTTGAGCAAAGCCTGTATACATAATGGGATTTTTGCACGAGTCTTCGAATAGTATGACGACAGCACCTGTATGTATCTATCGGACATGATAATTATATACATATACCCTTAGCATATCTCCGATTTTTTTTTCTTTGACGCGATAAGGTCTATATAGATATACATTTGTTTCGGCGAATTCATTCGTATATTTTCTTGTGACACGTCTTGCGTCGTACAATCACGACTCACTTCATCAACGACGACCTAACTGTATACGTTTACTCGTGCGAGTATAATAGTTCTGTGGCTTTATGGTAATCGTATTTTTTCGGGAAATAAGTGGCTGCAGTGTTTTTTGTTTCTTCTTCTTCTTCGCGCCATTAATTTTAGTTTTATTCGCAAGCGACGGAAGTCGTTTGTCGCGGGTCATTAAAGTAAGTAAAATAGTGTAATATACTTACAACTACTACTATAGGTGCGTTAAAATTGAGAAAAGACTTTAGACTGTCAAAATGTGTTCCTGATGTATATTAGAGCGAAGGTCATCAGCCTCGATCCGCGAACAGACATCCTTCTCATTTTCATTTTCTCGCGTGTGTATAGATATATTTATAGAGTAGACTTGTTTTTGGTGTACACGCGTATATTCTCTTCGGAGAAACTTACGCGCTTTGCATTAAACATTTGCTCTTGCGGGCGCGAGTAAGCCATCGTGTATAGCGAGAAAACGTGATGCGCTCATCCCCATTTTTGCAAATAATTATATATACGTTTGTAAAACGGTTTAGCCGAATACGCGCGCATAAACTTTTTGCTCTTTTCAAATGGTGTATCAAGTAGTGTACGAGATGCTGTTAAAAACGTTATGATTGTGCAGAAAAAGAAATGAAAGTGAAAAGCTAATCAAGTCATTTTTTGTGTGCGACTGTTAGGGGGGAAAAAAAACTCAATCAACTTTTCCGATCCACCGAACCGTCTCTTTTGTTTTCACTAAAGTCATCCATATCAAGGTATACACATGCATATAACGAGAGAGTGAAACCGAAAAAAGACAATGGACCAATTATAGCGCGCGATTGGGACGAGCGATTTCGGAACGGATCTCGTCGAGAAATCGGCCGCTGCACACACGTGTACCGTTTGTTTGTAATTACACTTGCTTATCCGCCTCTCGATTGCCGTACATACATACATAAAGCTCTGGTATAGTGACGAAACTCGCGCTGGAACAAACGGAGAAAGCGTTTTGGAGGATCGTTGTAGGTGATCTCCTCTTCTCGCTATGTGAGTATATAATATCGACGGTATACTTACAGTCAGAATGGATATTCAGTTGAGGCGACAAATAACTAAAGATAATGAGAGTGAATTTTTTCGACAATTGCAAATAATGTTTTAAGATTACATTCAAACTCTATATGCTACTGTAATAATTACTCATATTCTCGACCTCTTTCATCCTGCGAAAAAAATACGATATAATGATCACGACGGGAATAAAAGCAGGCCAACAGGTTTTTCAATTTTCAAAAGTCGTGGGGCTTATTTGAAATAAACTATATATACTCGACTCTCTGTTCTCTTGTATGTATGTGCCTGTGTGCTTTCTCGAGCTGTCTTGGAGTTTCCGATATGTGTTTCCCAGCCAGCGAGCCAAGGACACGTTTGATTCGTGAAATTCAGCGTTGAAATTTACATGTGAAACTCGAATTTTCAGGTTTCGCCTGTGTCAATCTCGTATATATACTCGTGCTCATAATTCAGCCGAGTATAAATCAACGCGGTTCAGTTGAAAATCCATATATACACAAAAGGATGATTTTGCGTTATATTATATATACAGCTGTTTTTAAGGTGTATTTATTTCGTATTCATTTTTTAGTACGCAAAGAAAATGTTTGAAAATCGTAGGTAAAATAAGGAAAGACTGGAGCTTATATTATGTAACTGCCAATCAATGTGATTTATTTAAAATTCATGCTTATATACGAGTAATAATCTTTTAATATACCTATATCGCCAATATCAATTGAGTGGACTTAAATAAGAGACGTGTATATCACAAAGTTAAATTATACTTGTCACTTTCTTGTTCTACGCAAAAGACTGACGAGTCGAACAAAATAATAAATTACACAAATCTTTGAACGCAGCTTTTTATAACACAGTTAAACATTAGACACTCTATACAATATTTCGTCAACAGCACAATATGTTATGTATGAATAAATATATTAACGTCATGTCAAAATGATCTATCTCATGAATTATATACTCGATCGTTATAGAATAGCACACAAAACAGAATATCAAATAAATGAAAGAAAAAATAATAATCGCAATAAGTCATAATATATCCAAGAATAAACGGCATATCACACACACACGCACAAAAATAGCCCCAGCTTATATGTCATCACAAATAGCCCCAGCATATATGTCGTCCTGCGCTATATTATAACATACAGTGATCAAAAAGCTCAGCTCTTCCTCACAATAAAAGTCTGTTTACACACGTATACAATATTATTATATATATACTCTCGCAGAACGAACGTATACACAGAGGCGCGCTTTCTCCTCGCTGAGTGTGTTGCCATTTCCTTAATATTAATTATCATTTTTTTCCTGGACGACTACTCTAGACGGCAGCTCTGGGCTTGCCATACATCTGCAGAATCGTGCGCCACTCGTTCGGGTAGTTCTGTCGCATGAAGTTCATCAGTTTCTTGGCGTTGTTAGCCTGCTGAGGTGTGCACCTACTGCAGCCGTTGTACAGGGCTTCCGGCAGTAATGCTGCAAGGAAAGAAAAATTTTTTTATTATACGAGAACGCGACTATATTGGGTAAAAGCCGCGCGAGACCTTTAATTAGGCAAGTGCATTGACCCGTCCTGCTGCGTCTATTATAACCCGCTTGCACGTGAAAGTCGAGAAAAACCCAATGAGCGAGCGCGAGAGTGACATTATGATGTATATAGGTATATATAATATACAGTCGCAGTGTGTTGTATATATAAAGTAGATGCAGCGGTATGTGATATGCATCTACTGACACACATGTTTTTTTTTTTTTTTTTATATCTATCGAGTTTTGGGTTGACCATCGGAAAACCTGTTGAGTTATATTATGCAGCTGATGCAGATAATATCTAAACATTTTTTAATCGGGTAGTCTCGGACTATCCAGTTGAAACCACAGTATAAGGTCACGATGTATATAATGTTATACGTATCGTACGCATGTAAGGACGCTTTATTATTATTTCGTTCGCGAATATACTTATTATACACGAGTTAAACATATGCCAGCGTATACTTTTATCCATTACTCACGACCCACTTCCATATATTCATATTTTCTTAATAAACTCGAGTTACAATTTTATCGACTAATGGGCTTTATTAGACACCAAAACAGGTTTCCGATCGTCGACCCAAAACTCGATAGATCCAAAAAAAAAAAATTCAAAACCAAGCGTACGTGTGTTATTGAAATGTTTCAAACAATAGACGTTTTCTCATCATCTTAACGCGTTTCAAAAACGTATTAGTCTTTATAACGGTGAATTTAAAAATTTCCGTTTTCTCAATTTTTTCTCGTAATACCCGAACAGTCGCGTTCAAGATTGGCAGCAGAGTATAACGATCGGCGATAAAGGAAAATTTCACTTTTCGCTGATAACACTACACTGAGTCACGATAGCGACCACTTAATTGTCCGAAACATAGCGAAAGATTGTAATGCTGCCAAACACGAACACGATTGTTCAGACGTTATACGAAAAAAAATTTAGAAAACGTGAATTTTTCAAAATTACCCGTTAGACTATACGTTTTTCAAGCGCGTCGGTGTGATAAGAAAACGTGTCTATTGTTTAAAATTTATTTCAACAATCGGGATGATAATTTTACTGCACAATATAGTTACAACGGAAACATAAAAATGAAAAGAAAAATAGATTACCGAATGTTCGACTGAGTTCTCTCAATTTTTACAAAGCAATGAATTTCGAAAAATATATCTTCTACCGACTGTAAATTACGTCTCTATCTTATATTTAAATGCCAATTAAATACGAAATAAACATAGAAGAGGATCAAAATTATCGCAGTGGCGACATTTAGAGAAATAGAGAAATCTAAAAGGGAACGCGCGATATATACATTCCGCAATATAGATATCGCTTCGTTTGTTTCCCTGACCTTGTGAATCATTCGTTTCTTCCTCACATACATTGTCTCACATGGCATAAGGACCATAATTATAACACTCTTATAATAACGACGAAAATTAAAATTCAACGTAGTAGAAAACTCAATTACACGCGTCATATATACGACGAAATAAAAAATTGGTACAACCTGCAATTAAGTCTCCGAGTAAACAACGCGCGTGTATTCAATCAAATCTCCATCGCACGACAACACAATAACACGGTTAAATCAAAAGCTAAAACGACGTTAAAATTCCGGCAAAAAAAAAATAATAAACAAATCAAAAACTCACCTTTAATCTGCTTTCCAATGAGATCGCAAGCGTTGCGTTGCAGCACACATCCGATCTCCCTATTGACCAGGTCCCTATTTTGCAGTAGCAACGATATATCCTGTGCCAAAGTAGTAACCACAAGGCACATCAGCAGACCAACGACGATAAAGTTTCTCGCAGCCATTGTAATGATTATAGTATTGTTTTTTCTCTCGACAACACGTCTCACGATATCCTGCGTCCGAAATGTCAAGTAGCGCTGCTCGTCGTCGAGTGTTGCTGGCTCAAGACGTGCTGGCCCTTTAATAGGTCGCGCCCGATCATTAGCCCCCCGTGTGTTGGGGGGAAAAATTTTTCTGTGTCTATGTGTAGGTATACGTGTATAATAACAGTCGACGATTGGGCAGCAGCGCAGCGGTAATTACTATGCGGCTGATGACTATATATATAACGGAGCTGATGGAGACTCGGATTCCGGGAAAACGAATTTTCTCTCGAGCCGAGAGAATGGGACTCGGGATTTTTTTTTTAATTGACTCAGACCTGTACACTCTTTTCGTTACATGTTCGACGAAGTCGTTGGGCGCGTAAATTATGCTGCGTCTCGTGTTCCGGATATGCATGTATATATGCGGCTTATATTGATTGGGCGTTGTTAGGATTGATGATTGTATCGATACTTAACGATTATTAACGATGGAGTTTCTGTGGGATGATTAAGCGCGTTTTCTCCTACACTGATGAGGCTTGTGGGAACGATTTTACTAATGTGCGTTGTTGACCATTCGTCATGAATGCAGTTATGGCTTAATTATATGGTGATTAACAATTTTTGTAATTTTACGAATACCATTGATTTTCTGAAATAGAAATTGGAAGAGAATGGAAGATGCATTTCTAGGATTATATTTGTTATTGATTTGTTGGACGCAAAAATAATTGATTGATCATCATCAGGTCTGTTTCTATAATATACTACTGATGGCACTATACGGCTTCGTCGACCCGCTGCGTGTATTATTTTTATGGAATAAAAAACAATTATTAGCATATATTTTCATTTTAATACATGGTAAAATACGTGACTTTGTCACGTGTTATTTGCTAATTCAAGATTAAAAAAAAAATTTAAGAATTTTTGCAATGGCGATATTAATATGACACTCGAATTGGGGGACTATAATCCAAGCTTTAATATCTTTATATGTTCAAAATATTTTTATAAAATAATAGATATATAATTATAATCTTGTCAATTAGAGGTATACTAAAAAAAATAATCTCCTAGTTAGTAGTGCGTTATTGTCCGCGTGGCACTTTCATTTGATATACATATAGGCACTTCTATTAAAAAATTTGGTTTGTAAAATTCGTGAGAGAGTTATACCTTTATGTTTTTATCATGTTTTAGCACATTTAAGTCTTGAAATCACAAAACACATCATGATAAAGTCATGTAAATTTTCATCTAATATACATATATGCTAAAAAACCATAATATGATTATTTTCAACAGGGGCAGCCGCTGGCTATACGGATTATTTATTAAGAAGCATATATATTTTATATAGCGAAAACCTCGAAGAAAACCTTATTGTCTTAATTATTTTTGTTCTAAAGAAGCTTTATTTAGAATAGAACTTTTCGTTAATAAATTATTTATCTTTCGAAATGTTCATGCGAACCTGTTTGCAATAATGAATTTGATGTTTTTATCGGATAAGTAATAAAATATAAGTAGGACATTTATCAATAATGTATATCCCCAACGTTTAAATGGTCATCCCTTACGACGTGGCCTGCATCATGTTACCGCAGTAAAGATGCGCGTGCATATACGCTCGGCTGCGCAGACTACTAATACCTTGAGGTCCGCTTCCCGCCAATTATCATGGCGGCGCGTATAACCGCCGCGATATCTGTCAAAACAACACAAAAATAGGACTCGATTTTTGTATACAATACAAAAAGGATGTAGGTCTGATAATACGAATGCGATCTTTTTATAATAAAGTAAAAGAGTACGTATCATTATAACATTAGTATTTTTATCGATTATGTTGCGAGATACAATTTTATGAATCCGAGCGAATTTTCGCATTTCGAACGCTGGACATAACCTCTTACTTGTTATGATACACGTTCTATTTTGCTTGTATACCCTATACTTTTTAGAATTACAGCAAAATATGATGAAATTGAGAAATGCAATAAGAACTAAATAATTAAAATAATTCAATACGGAAATAAGACTAAAGTTTAACTGTTTCATACTTACTTAAGCTTTGTTTAGACAGCAATCATACAATAATTCAATCTGTGTTTGTTTGTCCCCAGGAAAGAAATTGTTCCTGCATATTCGGGCTGAACAAAAATTAAGTACAACAATAATGGACGAGTCAGCGGAAAAGAGTAGTCTCTCTTTCTCCTTTAGCTTGGATTTAGATTCTGTGGTCAATGATGCTACATCTGACTCGGATGCAACTGATGGATTGGAAATTGATGTTGCAGAAGTAGATAATTTCAATAACACCGACACAACTAAATTAAGAAGACAAGTGACTGTTGATGATACATCTTTTTTGAATGAAATGGAAGAGGAGATTGAGCGGCAGCTAGATGCTAAGGCAGCTAAATCTAACTTGACCGCTACGAATGTCAAAAATATTTTGAAACATGTTATATCGCATGAACATGTTAGAGCAATGGTCAATAAAAGAATAACAAAAGGAGATGATGATATTGTTTTTGAACCTAAATTAACAAGGGCCAAAGCCAAGTAAGCATTTACTTCATTTGTTTGAAACTTTCAATTTTTTTTGATATATTTGTTTATTTTCAAAACAGAGAACTAGCTCTGGCCCAACCTGATATTCATTGGCCTATGACACCAATCAAAACTACAACTTCTGAGGTTCAAGTGCTTATACAAGAAGAATTTCCTGAAGATTCTTCTGATGAAGAATATCAGCCTGATCAAGATCCACCAAGTGATGATGATAAAGATGTGGATAATTCTGTAGGAAGCGATGTGGATTCTCAGCCAAGAACACCTGCAACTCCCTGTGAATTATCTACTTCAATGGAGAGAACAACTACACCTGATGTCCAATATGATGAAGAAGGAGTTTTTAAAGTACCACTAAAGTAAGTCAATTTTTTTTAATTTTTATGCTTGATTATAACGAAAATTGTATCCAAATATGACATGGTTTTGTAGTATTCCACATGTTCTAACTGAAGAGGAAAGCATAGGCCACAGAACTCGATCAAAACTCTGTCTTAGTGAAACACCTTTAGAGCAAATAGAACAAGCATTTATTCCACCTGATATCACAACAGACATGTACGATTGGGATTGGGAACCAGAAGACGAGTACATTAACTTTTTGAAGGAATTGTATACCCAGCCTCTTCCAAAAGAAATAAACATTGATGATGATCCTGAAGCTGATCCAGAGTATAATATTTTGGAAGATGAAGATATAGAGTTATGTATGTATATTTTTACAATTCGTCTAAATTATTTTTAGTGCTAATTATTTCTAATTATTTCTAATTATTTTATCTAATTATTTCTATGCAGTGGATAAAGAAGAAGAACTCAGAGAAGACAAAGCAGTCAAAATAACAAAGAAAGAATTAAAGACTTTGATAGCAGAACTTGATGAATTTGCTGTTAAATATACAAAACAACATGAGCAAGAACAGCAACAACAACAACAACTATTACAACAACAGCAGCAGCATCAGCAGCAGCAGCAGCCACAGAAAATGTCAAAAAAGAAAAGAACTCCCGATTCCTCATTTGTATCAGTGGAGACCTCTTC
The DNA here is from genome assembly GCA_900474305.1 of Cecidostiba fungosa. Taxonomy (NCBI): domain Eukaryota; kingdom Metazoa; phylum Arthropoda; class Insecta; order Hymenoptera; family Pteromalidae; genus Cecidostiba; species Cecidostiba fungosa. Next base: position 99,684 of record UCOJ01000238.1, on the reverse strand, counting down.
TCCTGTAAGGGTTAAAAAAAGCTAATAACTATTTTATTTTGGAATAAATGGTTGAAATTTTTCTTAATACGTATGTATGATTAAAGGGAAATCCAATGGTAGAATTGTTGCCGGTATTATCTGAACCAGAACTTCCAGAACTTGTTAATCCACAACAACGCCATTTACTGTCGGTTCAGCTTTCTCAACATGTGCAACTAATGGCACAACAATTTTTAATGACCTATAAACATCCAACGCTGCACAAACATTCACAAATTTGTAAAAGCAATTTAGTCAGTTTGAGGTATTTACAAGATAGTCAAATGAAAATATATTATAAAGTTTATTGATATAATCTATATTATGAAAAATATACTTTTGTTTATAGTACCTTAGGTGCAAATAGTGATTCAGAATTTATAGCTCAAAATTTTGCAGATGCATTAAAATTAGTTTCTGATTGGGAATTAAAATTAACTGATGAGACATTTTCAGAGGAATATAATGAATATTTTCAAGCAGAACTTCAACAAGAAAAACTTTTTTTTCGGACAAAAAGGAAATACCGAAACAAGTTTCATCCTGAATTAATTAAGTTAATGGTCAATAGCAAAGCACTGATGCATCCACAATTACTTCCAAGCATGTACCCTAATTCTACATCAACACACGATAAGATAAAATATTTATCATCAGAAGAAAAGTACCAAAAATTTTATTAATTTTACATTGTTTAGTATATTTATATTCTCTTGTACTAATATTTTGTTCTTAAATAGTTTAATAGCTATTGGATTAGAGCAGTTTCTACCGTACATCAAGTCTTTAAAGAAGCGATTTAATAAAGACTGTCATATATTTGCCGATGCTGTAAAAGAAATACAAAAATATTTGCTACCAACAAAAGACGTAGTAGGAATGATTCATCATATAAAAAAATGTAAAGTAGCTAAGATGAGCAACCCCATTAAGGTGTGTATACAGCAAAAATTATTTAATCAATAATTACGCGATAAAAATACAAAGCAAATTTCCATTTTCTTAATTCTAGTATTATTATTCAACTGGCTCAGCTCCGAGAACAGAACACTACATTTTAAGTAAATACGACCTTAAAGCACCGATAGATCAACCTGAAATTTTTCTACCTCCATTTTGGAAAAATACAATTGACAATGTAAGTCTGCACACATTAAAAATAGCATTCTGTAAGCACTGAAATTCGTTAATTTTCAAACGTAATGTACATAATTCTTCAGATACGGTATGGAACACTTGAGGAATTTTTATGTTTCACAAACTCAAAAAAAATAGACTACGACGACGAATTTCTACCAGTATCCCACGATGAGATCATGATACATAGAGATCACGAATTGAGAAATCCTATAGTCAACGTGTTGAGAAACATGCCTTCGTTAATGACACCCCAAAAAGCAGATAATAGCACATCGGCTTCGAAAAGTGGCAGTGCTGCCAGTAGTTCAAAGTCCAAGATAACGCAGCCAAAAGTAAACGAGACTGAATCCGATGCAGAGTCCGCAGAGAGTATGAGAACTTGCGAAACAGACGAGGAGGAGTCGAGACCAACTCGTTTGAGGATGACGACACCTCGTCTGGCGAAAATCAAGAGTGCTCAGAACATGAAACTTATGGCCCAGAGTTGGTCACCGAAGGGTTCCACGTCGAGTAGTAGCATCAATGAGAGCAAAGACTATAGTTCTGACAAGAATGACGACGATGCATCTTCATTCAGTAAAGGGGTAAGCTTCCAGGCATTGTAGAAATATAAAAATATGCGATAATGTACTAATCATGATCTTTTATATCAAAGGATAACGAAGATGAAATAGCTGAACTTATGCTCGCTAGCACGACTATAAAAAAGAATACCGCAAGTCGAAAAAAGACAAAGCAGGCTAGAGAGTTGGAAAATTTAAAACGATTGTTAGAGGCTGAAAATAATATTAATGAATGTGATAGAGCTACGAGTATGTTGAATATTTTTTTATTCGTATTTTTAAAAACGGATTAGTGTTTCTTTTTTTCAAAAAACATAATTATTTTTCAGAATTTGCTGCTTCATTTATTCAAAAGATTGGCATGAAAGTAGAATCAAAGGACCCAGAGCTATATAGAACTGTATTCAAGTTATTTTTGGACTACAGTGAAAAGATAGAAAATCTAGACCAAAATAGCGGCAGCGATTATTTTCTGAATGAAAACGCATCGCCTGCTGATGGTAAAAACTTGCAAGCTACAGAAAAAAAAGATATTGATAGAGATAAACTTGCAGTAGAACTTTATAAAGAAGTTAACGAAAAACTCCACGAATATCCGGATTTACTCTCGGATTTTTTATTATTTTTAACACCTCATCAGGCGGCACTAGTAGACAAATCCGTGGAACACACTCACTTACTGAAAATGCGTGAGTTCGTTCAAGTAACCGAAATGTACTTTGCAAAACAACCTTCTCGTATAGGAAAAGTTATGCAAGCAATGACACAAATATCCTCGGATCCTTTTGTGACGATCGAGACGGCACAAACTGTAATGGGCGCAGCTCTGAAAGGACATCCACTAATTATGGATCTGTTTCTACAAATTCTCCCTACAGGGAAACCTCCTGAAAGGTACTCAACCTTCTATTTTTTATTAATCTTCGCACCATCTAAAATTAACGGTACATTGTTCTCTAATTAGATTGCTTTTCACGATTAGTTTGTTTGCTGCTCACATGTTCGAGAATCTTTTGTGTCCAGTTGGCCCACATGACAAAAACAAGGCCTACGACGCGGATGCCCCAGAATTTTATGAAAACATTGAGCTACCAGTGTCGACGCCTCAAGAAGACCCTTACGGAGGCGATAGCTGCAAGTGCGATTGTCACAATCTAGTCGATGATTCGAAAGCCAAGGGAACTAACGAACATTGTGCGTCTTGTGGAACAAGGGTAAACCAAAATATTTAAAAACTCGCACGCTTCAAATCTATGTATAATTACAACTGTATATATTTTCAGTTTTTGAACGGAAGGATATACCTCCAAACTTCCGAAGGGTTGAGGCCAGCGAAAATTACATTTCCCGGAGCAGATGATGAAAAGCTTGAGAACATATCGCGAGTATCCTTGAAAACGACTGAAAGGTTTGTTCCATGTCCACCGACGAGAAAGCGTCGAAAATCTTCTAAGAGGGATTCAATATCTGAAGAATCCAACGTTAAACACTGTTCGTCCAAAGGATCGCCGACAAAAGATAGTTTGGAAGAAGGCGAAAAACCGGTAAAGTCTATTAAAAAGAGCATAAAGTCACCGCCAAAATCTACGGATTCTAAGAAATCGGTAAAATCTACTTCTGTAAAAAGTAAACGAGAGAAAAGGACTGATAAAAAAGATGTAAAATCTGAGCAAAAGACTGATGACGATCAAAACGAATTTGGTCCTAATACTGATCATACGGAATCTGAAGAAGGCATTGGCAGTAATACTACTAATGACGAATATGTGGATTTGTGTAAGTATATAATATTTAAATTGAATCACAAGGAAAATTGAAAGTTTAATTCTTCTGTTATACGATTATTATATTATGTAGTTGGTAGTAAACTCGGTGAAATTAGCACCGATAGTCACGAAGACGATGCATTGGCAAGCCCGGAAAAAGTAAACATTTCTTCCACAAATATAGAAAAATTAGATAATTCTAGTGATTCTGATAGTAGCACTAATTTGGAAACTGAGATTTCCGCGGTCGACATACCCTGGACAATGCAAGAAGATAAAATACTCTTAGAGAATGTACAGAAAGAATACTCGGAAAAAACTTTCAGTTTAATCAGTGCGTCATTGAAAAATCGATCTGTTGATCAGGTAAATATGGATGTTTATTCAAATTTAAAACTATGTTTGATTTACATTCTTTTTAAACTAAATTTATTTATATTTTATAGGTGAAGGAACGATGCGAATATTTGCTATCTCTGATAGAAAAAATGGCATAATGATAACATTGTTCTTTTTGTACAGGATGTTTTGTACAGTTTGTTTTTATAGAAAGTGTAAATAGTTCACAATAAAAAATTGAATTACTATAAATTTATATTTTTTATTTTAATTTATTTAAAATGGCTTTGAAACTTTAACGATGCTTCTTTTTCACACGTTTTTTACCATTTTATTTTAGGAGAATGCAAATGTACTGGTTCACCACTCTAATGAAATTGTATTATGTACATTACATTTATCTGTACTTAAATATAAATTGTTGCAATACATTGCAGTCTTACAATAGGCTTATATTGTAGAAAAACGCTGTTTACAACATTAAGTGCCTAATATAAACTTTGCCCGTCGTACACGCATTCATTTTTTTCACTTATTTTGATAGGAAAGTTTTGTATTATCATTTGCTATTTCAAAATTGTTATTCTAAGCAATTTCGGTTAGTAAAATTTATACAAATATTAAACCAAATTGGCTATATAACTTTATTTTTGAGACGAATTAGTTACAAAATAAAGTATCAGTGGCAGAATACTAATTTTTAAAAAAAGTTCATTTTACGAATTTTAAAATATAAGTATAAAATTGTTTACGCAAACTGCAACATAAAACAATTGATGGTTTACCTTACTTATATTCCACAAAAATTAATAACCATTTTCTTCTGAAACTGATACTTTTAATTCATTGTTTGACATTTATAATGGTTTTAGTTCTTTAATAGCAAGAAAATTACGAAAATTACAAGGTTCCTATAAAATCTATTTAAAGTATAAAATCATCCTTAGATAATGTAATAATTTACAATGATTTAATTGAGGTTCAATCAGTTTGACAAGATCAACTTTTAGCTTAATCATAATTGATTGTTTCATAATGGCTATTGATTTTTCATTTTTAGGAAATTTTTCGTTATGAAATTGTACATAAATATTTGCAAAGGTCTGTACAAAGTGAGCGAGTGAGTTTTGACGATCAGCACGCATATATTTACAATCACATATGAACTTCGAGTTTTATATATATGCAAATTATGAAAAGGAATCAAAGTTAATCTTAGTTTAAAATGAATAAAATTCACGTAACGATAATATTAATTTAACGATAATCAATTAATAATAAGTATCTTAAAACTGAATTGAAAAAAAAAAAAAAAAATGACAAAATGATTCAGTAAATTGACTTAAAAGACTTCCATGTCCACTTCTACGCCAATATCAAGAAAATCATCGCCATACTCTTGAATTCGTCTTGAACAAACCGGGTTCGGTGGTTCAGAATGATCGGGATCATCTGTTACGGGACTTGGTGGCGGATTGGAGACTGTACGATCTGAATCGATTGGAATTCTATCCATACCTTCGCCCCTTCTTAATCTTGCTTCTTCAGCTATCTGTCGTGTTGAAAGTTCAGCTCGGTTTAGTAGAGCTGGTAAATCTTTATTTGAACCATCTGAAAAAAAATTTACTTTTTAAGTAAGCAATTTTTACTGCAAACTTAAACTTATTGTTAAATACTCAGTTATTTACGTACTTTCTAAAAGTTTCATAAGCTCTTGAGTCTGTTGTTTTCTATGTGTGGTCTCTATCATCTTTTTTCTATCTGTATTCTCTCTTTTGTCTTGGTAGAAGATTTCTCGAATTTTTGGCTGAGGAATGTGATCATCATTTTTAACAAGGTAGAGGTAAATCCCACCTGCAGTTCTTCTTCTGGAACCATTCATGATCAACATACCTCCTTCTTCTTCTATCTTCTTTGTTTTTTGGAAAAAGTCAATAGCTTGCTCTTTACCTAAAATTTCAACTACCCTTTCTGCAAGTTACAATCAAGTTTTTTATATAAGTAATGTATTTTAAATGGATATACGTATACTCAATAAAGCAATATCTACTTACTGATAAGCGTATCCTTTTTCTCAGATAATTTATCTGCAATATCTGCTGCTACTTCGTCAACAGTTGATTCTCCTGTTACAGTCAAATCTGGAAGAATTCTGGCTGTTCCTTTTGGATCTTCTTCATTCTCATGACTTTTCCTTCTTTTACCCAATCTTAATTTAACATTACGTCTATCATTAAATGTCCTTTTGTTTGTCAGTCTTGGTTCTGCTTCTTGATCCTCATCAGAAGAATTATTATCTCGGCTTTTTTTATCAAGTGAGTATCCCATTGTGTAATCGTAACTTTCAACATTACGATCATGATATAAACTTCTTGTTACTCCGCAAGAGACCAAATCTTCTGTCAATGATTCTTCTTGCACCTGTGTACACCATACTTTGTATTTGTCGTTAGCCCTAGACTGTGCATTCGATGTTTTGCAACGTTTGATCTTGATTTTAGGTCTTTTTATTCTACAATGCCCTGTATCAGAATCAGAATCACTTTCAGAAGCTTCCGATACATCTGAATCATCACTATATCTGAGCTTATCAGATTGCTCTGGAACAGGGGGAACATGACTGTGTGGTCGTTGCAGAACATTATAAGCTTCAAAAGCATCAATGGGCTAAAACAAGAAAGCGATTGTTTAATAATTTTGAACAATCATACTGTAAATTAACTATCACAAGGAGTGTAACGAAAGTAATTCTTAGTAACTTCAGTTTTTAATAGTATTATGATAGATAGAAAGGTGGTAAACTCTTACTTTTTACCCACTTAAGATAACAAATTTTAGACAGTGAATAACACCACTCAAGACACAAAAGAAAAGTAAATATCGGTGGCAATAAGCGTAATAATTAAAAGAAATGTTTAAGAAATCAAACGCAGTATCGGTATTTATCGAATTTCAAGCATATAGATATATTCTTCGTGAATCAAAGAAACGCCGAAGTAAGGTTATGTTCTTTTTCTGTCAAATAGGAGGACTATACCTCGTCGTCGACGACTTCTCCGTCCTCGAGCTCCAGCGTTTCCGTCTCCATCGAGCAGCGATGCACTTGTCGAGTCTGAACTGAATTACTTTCACCTCGGGAAGCTGGATTTTTCACGATTTAGGAGGTTGCCCCTGAAGACGAGTTAAAACTCAATCTGATCAAAATCGAACATCGGACGGTCGTCGGCGGAGTCGCGGCCGTTCTGTCCCATTTGCGTTTGCGTTTCGAAGTACTGAGGCAAGATCAGCAAGATGTACCGTGCAGCCAGCAGCAGCCGTCTTCATTTGTTCACCGAGTAGTAGGTACTTATAGTTTTTTTTATTTTTTAGAGAAGGATCTCGAGATTCTTGTCAGCAAGTTGGCAAGTCTGATAATTGGTAGACGCGGGAACTCGTAAAGGAATTTGAAAATTTATATTGTAAAAATGAGTTTCTTTTAATGAAGAAAAGATTGGTACTGTGTTACGTAACTAATGCAATTTTCCTGCTTCATGAAAGAATTGGGATAATCATAAATCATGTTTAAACAATGTTGCAAATCAGGCTATTTATGACACTCAAGACTAAATTTTATATAATTAATAAACTCATTTAGATTATAGAAATTTTGCGAAAAATTAACTTTATAGGCATCTTTGCATTTGAGTGTATACCCAATAACCAACAGTCTAAATATATGAAGGTCAAACATTATTCCGAATTGAAAATTTCCAACGTGAAAAAATGTTTAATACTCATAATATACTGAAGTACGAATATAAAAAATAAACTGTATATTTATTCATTTTTATACACATTTTTTCTTAGTTTTTTCCATTTTTTTTATAGTTGTCATTTCCACTAGGCTATATATTTTCAAAGTCGTAATCATATATAAATGACAATTACGTTTTAAAATAATCCTTTTAGAGATTAATATTATTGTTGTAAAAGAAGAGATTAAAAAACTTAGTTTATCAATCTTTCAGATAGACTCTCGTTCTTTAAATAATCATTATAGACAGGTTTTTATTCTCCAAGCATAATACGATAGTACTGGTGATACATCAGCTGATTTGCGCGTGTATTTAAGGAGGTTCTGTCGTGCAAACGTTCAGCAGTGCAATGGAGCGTGAAGTAAATATAAGTCGTGTTTTTAAATCATTTCGATCAGTGCAATAAATTTTCATATAATAAGTAGTATCAAATATGGGTTTCATAAAATGTTTACTTTTTTATATTTGTTTATGGTTTCAACAGAATGTAGGAATGGCACAATTTCATCGATTGCCTAAAGATGTTCAACCTGTCCACTATGACATTTCTATAGTGCCAAATTTGGAAACTTTTCTTTACACTGGTAAAGAAAAGATTACAGTGAATGTATGTATAGACTTATTATTTGAAAATATTTCATCTATGTTGTACAAAGTGTTTGAACAATTCATTTTTCTTACAGGTGTTGAAATCAACTAAGAGTATAAAATTGAATTCTATTGATATAATAATAAGAAATGTTGCATATAACAGTGGAAACAAAAATGAAACTTTATCATCAGAAAATATTTTATATAATAATTCAGATGAAACGGTTACTATTAATTTTGAAAGAGATTTACCTTTAGGAAAAGGTGGGATTCTGGAGTTTGATTTTGATGGAATAATAAATGAAAAATTGAATGGATTTTATCGTAGCAAATACATTAGGTAAATTCTTGTTTCAAAACAAAGTTTGCTATTGGCACTATGTACAAAATCAGTTTCTTTTTAGCAATGGAATTACAAAATTTGCGGCAGTTACTCAATTTGCTCCTACAGATGCAAGGCGGTGCTTTCCATGTTGGGATGAACCAGCAATTAAAGCCACATTTGATATCACTCTAACTGTTTCTAAGGGCTTACAAGCTATTTCTAATATGGTAACAAATTTTCTCTGATATTTCAAATGCAATCATAGTGATTGGTTAATTAAAATTTTATCTGTACCTTACTTTTATCAGTAATTAAATTCTTTTACACTATAGGCAATAAAATCTATCAAGGATGATTTGAATATGATCATTATTACTTTCGAAAGAACGCCCGTTATGTCAACATATTTAGTTGCATTTATGGTTTGCGATTATAGCTTTCTGAAAAAGCAATTAAATGATAAAATTGTACGTCTTTATGCCCCTAAAGATAGAATCAAAGATGGCGAATTCAGTTTAGATGTTGCAACAAAAGCATTATCATTCTATGAATCTTACTTCAACATTTCATATCCACTCTCAAAATTAGATATGATTACAGTTGCAGATTTTAGTTTTGGAGCAATGGAAAACTGGGGACTGATCACATACAGAGAAGCTGTTCTCCTTGTTGATTCTGAAAACAGTTCTATAGTTAATAAACAAAAAGTGGCTTTAACAGTTGCTCATGAATTAGCTCATCAGTGGTTTGGAAACCTTGTAACTATGGAGTGGTGGACTCATTTATGGTTGAATGAAGGATATGCTTCATTTATGCAGTATTTAAGCATTGATCATCTCTATCCAGAATACAACATTTGGACACAATTTCTAACATCTACTTTTATAAAAGCCTTAGAACTAGATGCTCTTGCAAATACTCATCCTATTGAAGTGCCTGTAGAAAATCCTTCAGAAATAACTGAAATTTTTGATCAAATTTCATACAGTAAAGGGGCAAGTATAATACGAATGATTCACAATTATATAGGAGCTGATGATTTTCAAAAGGGAATGACTTTGTATCTTGATAGGCATGCGTACGCAAATGTTCAAACAGAAGATTTATGGAATGCTTTAGAGGAAACCAGTAATAAACCAATCAACAGAATTATGTCAACCTGGACAAAACAGTCAGGTTTTCCCCTTGTCTCAATAACTGAAAACGATTCGAATAATTCCAAGAATCGAATTTTCACTTTTTCTCAAGAAAGATTTTACATCAACGGTTTCATAGATAATACTAATACTACTTGGATTATTCCAATTACACTAAGTAGTGCCCCAAATCCTGAGAAAGTATTAAAAGTAATAGTTTTAGATGAAAAAACTAAAGTTATAGAAATAGAAGACATTGCCAAAAATTCTTGGATTAAAATTAATGTTGGTACTGTTGGATTTTTTAGAACATTATATAGTAGTGAGTTATTAAAAAAGTTGTTGACTGCAATTCAGGAACAAAGTTTACCTGCATCGGATCGTCTTGGATTGTTAGATGATTTATTTGTTATTGTGCAAAGTGGCAGACAATCCACTGCAGACTTTTTGAAGCTTCTCAAACAATTCAAAAATGAAAATGAATATATAGTTTGGTCTAGTATTATAAATAATTTAAGAAAAATTAATAATATTTTATCGAACAAATCGGATATGAATAATAAGTTTAAGAAATTCGGAAGAAATTTTTTGTCACAAATTCATTCAAAACTAGGCTGGACACCAAATCCTACTGAAAATCATCTTGAAACATTGCTGAGGTTTGAAGTTCTTTGATATATTACTTTAAAAACAATAAGATAAATAAATTAATGTTATTATCATTTTTTCAGAATATTAGTTTTATCTCAATTGGTAGAATTTGAAGATGCGACAGTTATAAGTGAGGCACAGCGTCGTTTTCAAATGCATATAGAAAAAGAAAGCATTTTACCGGCCGATTTTCGTAGTTTAGTGTACAGAGCAGTATTATCAGTTGGAAATTCCGAAACTTATGAAAAAATGTTATCTCTTTACAGGGAAACAAGTATGCATGAAGAAAAAAATAGGATTCTGAGTGCACTTGGTTCTATAAAAGATGTAAATATATTACAAAAAATACTTGATTTTTCTATGAGCGAAGAAGTAAGAGCACAAGATGCTCTTCAAGCCATTACATCAGTGACAAGAAATCAACAGGGCAAGCAACTTGCTTGGCAATATTTTAAAAACAATTGGCAAACTTTTATTAAACGTTATCAAAGTGGTACTTTACTAACGAGAATAGTAGAAGCAATTACAGAAAGTTTTGTGACAGAAGAAATTATACAAGATATTCAAGAATTCTTTAAAAATAATCCAATTTCAGGAACTGAGAGAACAGTACGTCAAAGTATTGAAACAATAAGATTTAATGTAGCTTGGTTGAATAGAGATAAGGAATCAATAGAGGAATGTTTAAACCTCAATAAAGATTATTAGAAGTTAGATTCATTGCTTGATGCAATGATGTAATATTTTTATATATACAAAATATATTTTATACAAAAAGTTTTTTTTATCATAAATTTATTATCTGAGAAATCCAACAATTTCTCGGTTTGACCCAAGTTCATCTTCACTTTTCAAGGCTGAGAGGATTCCTTTATTTAGATCTATGCCAACACTTGTTCCCATCTATAAGATAATACAATATTACAAATAAATGTAAGAATATATCATAAAATTTTATGAAGTAATTTTTACCTCCAGGGTTTTACTTAATGTAGCAGGTTGTAAACTACCATATCCCATTTTAACAATTGATGATATTCTTCCATTTGGCATAACTGAAACAACTATATTAGCGCTGCTGCACATTTCCTCTTCAGATGAGGGATCCACTACGCAATTATCACCAATCTGAAAAAATTTTTTTTTCAGTAACTCATTTTTTTATTTATTAAAAAAATTGCATTTTCATACTTTGCATAATGTGACAAGAATAGGACAATTTGTGGTATCTAATTTTTCACTTTCATAAATGTCATCTGACAGAACGATATCAGCTTCACCACCATCTAACATAGCGCCTTTTACTTTTGGGATTTCTGTACTATACAGTGCTGCTTTTACTGCAGCAGCAACAGCATCAAATAAGTTACCACCACATTCTAGAATCTAAAACAATTGATTAGTTTTTATTTAACTTTTTTGCTACCAAGAAATATCAAATAAATCTATTTAAAAAAAAATTTACCAAAATATCAACATATAACTTCCAGCACTTTTTATGAGGTAGTATAGATAGTTGTGATAAATTCATAGCATGAGGAGATTGATAAGCCAACGCTAGTACATTGCTGATTTCATTAGCTAAATCCTCTCCTCCTTTTCCTTCAAAACTTGGTGTTGCATTTGCAGAACTGTACAAAAGTTTTATAAATATATTCAAACTAAAATACATTCATTGAACAATATGTAACGTATGTAACAATATGTATATTATTTACCAGTCTACGAAAAATTCTAATTTTCCTTCGTTGGGACTATCAGGATATGGTGTATCAATTTCCACTTTAACACCAACAAGAATATCAGTATTTCCTATTCGTAATCTAGCAGATCCATGAACTTGATCCATCAATTTGGTTTCTAATTCCATGCATCGATAATCTGTTCGACTCCTACCATCATTTCTAAAATTTGCCTACAATGTAGTAAGGAATAGATATATTATGAATATTTTTTATAAAAAGTATTATTGTATAACTGTGTGTTATGAAGTTCAAACTTTGTTGACATTTGCACAATCAAGTTGTATGAATGTATACGATAAATGAAATTTTGCTTACATCAACGCCATGTAGAATAAACGTTTTCTCAGCTAAACTTAATGGTATTTCTGCCATTGTTCAAAATATCAATTAGATTATTGACAAAAGAAAACTTTCATTTGTTAAGATAACCTACAATATTTTATAGTGCCGTCATAGATTTCATAATAAATTGTATATTGTATGTAGGGTACACACGTTGCGTTATATACAGTTATTAGCAAACAATTGTAGCCTCACAAAAGTACCTAAGGTTCATTATTAAAAGATACAAACATAAAAACAAAATATAAATCAACACAGGAATAAAAGGCGTGAACACAATTGGCCGCTGATGGAGCGATATGGCCGGTTGAAGGCCCCACGCACGTGTTACGCTATAGCTATATAGATATCACCACTCGTTACAGTTGTAGGTACCCACCCTAGCGATTCATATAATATGTAACGGGTATGGATGGATGAAGAATAAGGATTCTTGAGATTCTTTTTTTGAGATTATTTTCGTTGTATCCTATAAAACTCAATGTTTAACACGTTTGGTTCAAAAGACTAATATTTAATGATAAAATTGTTTTAATACTTGAATTGTTAAAAAAAATGTAATAATGTGTTTTATTTATTAAATGATACATATTTATTATGATTTTAACTATTACACTATATGTACATAAATGTTGTTACAAATTCTTTTATATGGGTGAATTTTCAAATCCAAAACTAGCATATTCATGAGGCTTTGTATCTTTAATGTGGGGGAAGCCTGGATCACCGGGATACAATGCTGGCCGATTTCTAACAATTTTCCAGCCTCCTTTCCTAGTCCAATCCTAAATAAACAAAATTGAAAAATTAATAATTTTAAGGACTTTGATAAAGTTTTAAAAAAAATGTATTTTACTTACACTTCTATTATATTTCTGGTAATAGTGCGCACCATAACAAGCAAGAATGATAAATGACATTTTTGCAAGAAAGTGCCTTGTAATTGTAGCTTTGTTTGCACCCTAGAATTGTAATGTTATTTACTAAATATTTCAAAAAGAAAGAAATCAATTAATTCATCCATCCAGTTTTTTTTGTTCTTTTTTGTACTTATAAGGAAAGTTTACACCCTTTGGGTCATGGATTGAAAAATGATTCTTTGGTCCAAAAAACATTTTTCTCCATAAAGGAGATATAAGTCAACAATATGCATTTGAAGTATATGTATACATAGAGTAGATTTATATATAAAAATATACTGTATATACTATACAAGAAATAAAGGAAATAATAATAAATATACTGTATATACATGTAAAGAAGTTTAATCTCAATAAACAAGGATTATGGCAAAAAATCCTTAAATATGACCTTTGTCTTTTGACCCATGGAACCATTTAAATGACTTACAATCACAGGAGCAATGGCAGCTTCGAATTTATCCATTGGAAATCTATAAAATCTTCTGATAGGATTGTATCTTGCTACATAATAGTCTTTTGGAACAATAGGTTCTCCATGCAATTCTTGATCCTTTATCCATTTAGCACGCCAAGCTCGTTCTGCTTCTGTCATGCCAATCATACGTTCTCTCTCACTGGCCATACGGCCCTCGATGCCCATGGGCTTAACACCACCAGTATGAGAACAGCCATGTTCATTTGCAAACTCCTTTCCCCCCACTGAAACAAAAATTAATTGTTACTATTGTAGTGTACTGTTATTAAACACATTTTGTATGTAATATTTTGTATTTTATATGCTTGACAGTGTGACTAGTGATTATACGAATTTGAATCACAAACACTTGTTATATGTCTTATTTGTTATATTTGTACTAGATATATAGACTATATGATATAAGGAATTCTTTACGTACTTTTTACTAAACTATTAAAGAACTAAATATCAAAACAAAACTGTAAGATTTTTTACACTATGAAACAAACATGCAAAGTTCATATGAACATGTTTGCTGTCAATGTTGTTACTTATAAGAAATCAGTAGTACAATTAGCTTAATAATGAAATTATTCCTTGTATTTGTATAATAATTACAATAATTCATTAAAAATATCTAATAAGAATAAGTAAGATACAAACTTTTGTCTGCTTTCCTTTTTCCGCACCACTGTCGGAGAAACAGGTTATGAGACTACTTGATTACGTCACAGTAGTAAGAACAAGATGACAGGCCGCGAATGCGCATGCGTTATAAGTAAGTAAAGTTGTTTTTAAAAAATTTTTCTAAATGGTTAAATAATATATAAGTAGCGTACCTACTGTTGTTACCGTTGTTATTAGGTACTATAGGTATATATATATTACATCATAGATAAATCAATGACGTGAATCAAAATCTATATCAAAACCTTAATTTCTTTAAAATTTCAAGAAGTTAGTACTTATATGATCAATCTTTTACAAATATAGTTTTTTGTAGTATAGCACTAGGTGATATATAAAAAGGTAAAATAACACTGGAAGGAAATAAATTAAACACAACAAAGTATAGTCATAGGTAGATCATTTATTTATTTAGTCGTTTCAATCGCAATATACTTTTCTCCATCATAAATCATCTTTCATAAGTTATAATTACAAGTATCTTTAATCTAACTGCTAAGGGTTATAGGTATTTCACAGTATTGACTCTATTTCCTATTTCAGATGACTAAAGACTTTTTTCATTATCTACAAATATAATATATTGTATTTATATTTATATATATATATTCCTTTTTTTATATATATATCTCTTTCGTAACATTTTTCTCTTTCATTTTTTTTCTATTTTATGCAAATAAGTTCCCGTTTCTTATTTAAATGAGAATGAGAAATAATGAGAAAAACGAATGTCAATGTGTGTATACGCATAATGCTTTCAGCGAGTAGTCGCATAGCATTCAAAACATCTTTATTTTCTATTAATTGATTGTTATCGTTTTTATACACGATTCCATATCAATGATAATAATGTTGTAAGAAGATTATAATAAGAAAAGTAATTGTACAATAGTAGCAATGGTTATACAGTATACTTAAATAACAATAAAAAAGTGACAAATGAAATTGGACATTCCTTGTGAACTTATTTATACAGGATTCTCTTGATTTTATCTCGTGCTTTTAGAGTTTTTTTTCATTTATATTTTTTAGCTCCTCTTGTACATACGTAAGGAGGTCAACTGTTTTTCCGGAAGAAGGGTTTTTAAGGTAATTAGACGAAATATGTAAGTATGTTAGATGAAAATCACGATAGGTACTTCACTGTTTTAAAAGGTAAAATTACTTGATTTGACACATATGATTGAGGTTTCGAGCAAGTTTATCGCTGCTTAGCTCGCGTCTCACAGCCTAGAGGTGATTTAGATACGAATGCACATTTTTTCGTTCATAACGAAAAAAGTAACATGTCGCCGACGCAGTACTACGCTTCAACGAATATAATATGCCGAACCTGCAGGCATACATGTTATCTCTTAATTTTTTCATGTTTTTTTCACTAATTTTTTCTCTTTTCATTTATACTGTAGTTTTTATATTTTATGCTTCATTTAATTAATTATTTTATCATTTGTTTTGTTTCTTGTTATACTTTGCGTTGGCGCGTTGGCGCGAAACCTACGAAGGCCAAATACTTTAAAACGTCTTTCAGAAACACCAAACCGCGAAATCATTCATTTTTCCTGGATATTTCTGATATTTATTTTGAAAGATTTGTGCTTGGTAGATCGCGTCGCATGCGCGCGGCTGTGTAAGTTCATTGTGCATTGAAAAAAATACGACTATAGTAAAACCTGAAAGCGGAGCAGAATAACTGCAATACTGATTGAACCATGAAAAAGGTGTATTTTACGCTTCTCTGCGTATCGTCAATTTTTTTTTTATTTTTCTTACGTGGCATTTTTTTCTTTTAAAGAGATAGTTTTAGCCGTTTTTACCTATCTAGGGTTTTATGTACAACATTTTTTTTTCAATCATAGCAACATAGTCAAAACACGTTTTTATAATTCACTTTGCAAAAACTTTCGTTACCATCCATCTTCAATCTATATCTTTTTTTCGCATCCGTGTCGCCGTTCCTTAACATTCTCTAAAACATTTTATTTTTAAATCTCGTACTCTCGCGTTTTGATTCCTGTCTCCCCTCGTCTAAACTCTTAATCAATTAAATCTTTCTAATAGTCAACATTTTTTTTTCATCGTATATAAACTATATGCAATGCACCAGTACCTAAGTAAGATACACATAAAATATATCATACATCGTCGTTAAGCAATCATAACATATTAAAATTATAAAATATACGAATCGCAACGTCATGTATATTATGTGGACGACAGAGCGCAATGCAAATTTACGTCGCATTATGTTTTTTTTTTTATTTTTTTCTTACCCTTTCGTTTTCTTGTTAATAATTAATACGATTCTTGAACTACTACGTGCCAGCTCGTTCGTGGATATCAAATACTTTCTTATGTGGATGCGGCGGATGACGTAATATTATTTTTGTTACTTAAGTTTGGTATTGCTTAAATGATTCACTCATTTTTCTCCAATGCATGAGCCGTGCATTGCTCGAGCTGGTCTTTTTCTTTGGCCGAGTATATCTGTTTTTTTTCTTTGTCCATTTTACTCTAACACAGAACTTTGGGAACTTTAGAACAATAAAAAAACATCATGTTAAACTATGTTCTACGTGCTATGTTCGCTATGAAATGCATATACAAACATAGAATAAAATCGACTTAAAAATACGGTTAAAATTAAGGGCGTTATATTTATCGATTTTCTTCTCCTTTCCTTTGATTTTAACGGCTTTAAGAGGTTTTTTATGATTTAGTTTCTAAATAACTGTAAAAGACTTTTGGTAAAATAAAGCACTTACAAAAACCAAAATCTACACGAGAATTTATACAATAATGATTCGATCATTATTCGTTTAAGTAACGCATTAAGAATCCGCATGACGTCGATTCTTCTCGCGAAATAAATTTGATTAAATCTACCTAGATTGCGCATCCTTGCAGAACACATCGTTGAATATTATACATACGGTGTTTTTCAAACAATTGAGTATATCCTACATAAGGGAAACGCAATAAAAAAGGGCCGCTTGCCTGATGCGATTCCTCAATATAGTTATCGCGTGTAATAATAGTGTAGGTATATTATGTTTTTTTGTTTGTTATTTCGTAATATGAAGTAAACTTTGTTTCACAGACACCGATTAAGTAGTAGGACGTTAGTTTATGTACGTGTAATTTTAATATGACTATAAGTACATTGAAACTCCGATCTACAAGACTTTTCGTCATTACTTCGTTTATTTAAGTATGTTTTTAAAAAGATTCCACGCGCGATTCATCTTACGTAGTTTGTTTTACGTTATGTGTATAATATGCATCTCAGCAAAAGAGAGACTATATTATAATGGTGTGTATACGTATTACGTATGCATAATACGATGCTCTATTTGTAATAAAGAACGAAGCGACGATTTTTTTCGAGAGTTTATCATCGTTTACCGCCTCCTTCTTTATTCTTTTTTTATATCTCCTCGAAATGAAAACATGCACGCGACACATATTCAATGGTGTAACCGTATTTCTTCGCTATTATAAGTACGCTATAACTCTTTTTTTTGCTTCTTTTAATTTTCGTTATTCATAGTATGCCATCATCCCAAATGTTTTAAGGCTGAGACTCGAAATGCCGGGGGACGACGACTGATCGCTCGCAGTTTCTGCTAATGCCATTGAGTAACGCGGTTCACGATCATCTGTTGTGGAATCCACAGCAAGTTTATGCGTGTGTGCTTTATTGAAAATGCTCACGAGAAAAGATAAAACAACAACATGCGTGCATAGGCCTTCTCGAGTTGAGAACATTTTAACAAACATTTTCCTACTGTCCCCTTCGTTTTATTCCGTTTCTTAACATATTCATTCTTTCGTTTATTTTTTTTTGCGAATCACGAGAATTTGTGAAGCGCGTGCGCGATCCGGAGCGCAACTGTCGATAGATTTTTCGCGATAACTATGTAAAGACTAGGCTATATTCAGTAGTTCACGTGTCTATCAAGCGATTAGTACTATTACATTATCTAGGTTTTATTAAGATCATCATTTTTCCCTAAATAACGACGACAATGCATGTAGAAAAGTGACCACCCTCTCGCGTCGTCGGTTAAACGCGAAGCATTTAGAAAGTATTGTGGCAGTGGGTTTCGTAGATGCTTCGACCTTAGCCTCGGACCGAATTTTGATTTTTTAGTTAGTTTCATCAGTATTACTTTTTTTTAAGATTTTTTTTTCAACATTCTGTTGAATATCTTTTGTCTTTGCTTTGTTTTCGAAAGTGCTAAACAGTTATTAATCCTTTTACAATTAATCTATTCTCTTCTGATCAAGACCATTCGCTTAATAAAAAGTCTTCGTTCTAAAACGCGATTCCGTTTGCAAAGGTTCGACAGCATACAGACTGAGTGCAAATTGTTAGTTTATCTATTTAAAAGTATGTTGATGAGATACTTGCTGCTTTCATGTAACTTCTCGTCTAACAGCTAATGTTGATTAAAATACAAATGTATGCATTTAGAGTCTAGCTGCGCGTCAAAATGATTGGGTTGTAAACCAAGAAAAAAAAGGAGAACCCAAATTCGTAATTTCCCAGATGCACCTAGGAGTTGTGGCCGCTTGCTTCATTATAGTGCGAAATTTTGGTACCGTTAAAGCTCAATTGCTCTTCGTTCCTACAGGAACAGCGACTACGGCATCATCCAAAATCGCTAGCTCGAACGATCGCGCACCACCTCCTCGAAATTTTGTTCGTTAATTTCAATCATTCACTCGCTTTACACTCGCACACCTACTTATTCTTTTTTAATTCCGTATATAGCGAACCTTTGGCACGTGACTTTGGCGTGATTTTCGTGAAGAAACGTCGCTACTAACTCTGCTCCTCATAATTCGTCGTCTATATCGGTTCTCATCATTCTCGCGTCATGCACACGGGTGATGTTAGAATGTCGTGTATTTTATTTATTACAGCGCAAATTTACGCGGCACTGGATAACGCAAGTAACGGTGCAAAGTAGCGACTGCGGATGCGCGATAGTGTTAGCGTAGTCGTAGCTGAAGTAATGGTGCGGATGAAGTAGTCGCTTAGATGTGTAAGAATTAAACTGGGATTCGGTGGTGAGCGCGAGGTGCCGATGTTGATTGCTGATGTTTTCGTGCTTGTCGTTGCTCCTCTTCACGAGTACATGGTGATCACCTCTCGGCCTCCACCCCGCACTATCAGCACTCGTTCCAAGCCCTCTGTCAGCACCTCCAAGAACTCCATGTCTAGATTTTGAATTGAAAAAGTAAGATTCAGTGACTTTATTAGGTTTGGATTGTTTTTCTTGAGTAATTTGCGAAAATGTTGATACTTCTTTTTTCACGCCATGTAGTAGCAATTTTAATAAAAATTCAAAAATAGTATCGACTTTTTCACATATTACTCTGCAAAGACAAAGGATGAAAAGAAGGATACAGTTTGATTCGCGTTCAATGTTAGTATTTTTCGGAGGTCCGGGTAGATTTAGTATGACCAGTTGAGCCTCGTGGCTCTTGTTGACGATCACTTCGTTGAGTTTCATTGCCGTATGCATTCGCCTCACGTTATCCTCTCCTCTGTAACATTGCGATTGAAAAAATATTTAACAAGATTTAGAAGTAAAAAGTAAAAGTAGCAAAGCAAAAAAATATGCTCACGGAGTGCTGCGAGGTTCCTCTTCCTCCTCTTCCTCATCATCGTCATCATCGTCATCGTCACCGCCATCCTTGGCGTCTTGTTGGTTCGACAAGTAATCTCCGGCGGAATCCTTTTCGGTGGCATCCTTGCCGGGTTTGGGCGAGCCCGTAGGCGTGACCTTCTCGTTCACAGTCTCTACCTTCTCTTTTTCTTTCTCTTTTTCCTTTTCCTCGGCGGCCTTGTTAGAGTCGGTTGGCTCGTCACTGGTACCACTTGTGGCCACTTGCTGTTGCTGGGCTCCAGGTTCCTGGAAGCGGACTTTCGTCTGCTTCACCTCCATGTTCTGGTGGTGGTGGTCGACGATCGCCTGGACCTGATGGGGTATAGTCGCGGAAAAGGGAAAACAGAGAAATGACGATTAGTGCGCGTTATGATTAAACGAGATGGGCGACCCGGTCTGCAGGAATACTTGTCAGTGTGCTTGTGTTTTAAGCATTGGGCGTTGATCTCGATAGAGAATTTTTTTCCTACATGCTTCGTTGCACTTTTTATTGCGTAATGAGTTCGTTATGTTTGTGTATCGTTAGTTGATGTAGAGTTAACGTGTACGTGTGCGTAGTAAAATTAATTTAAAGAAAAGTGGGTCTTTGTAATAACATTTGCAACGAAACATATATATTTATTCAAAATCGGGAATCAGTGCCTAGTTGTGGGAATGTAGCAAAATGAACTACAAAACTAGTTGAAAGGAGCTACATGAATTGAAAATAAAAAATACACATGATTTTTTGATGTAGTTAAACATAAAAGCCGCCAAACATGAATGTGCTGACAGTTAAAATGCATCAAGTTAAGCTTTGAGCCTTAAATCGTTTGTACTACTTAGAGCATAATTATATTATACTGAATTATAAAATCTACAAGGCATGAATTTCTATTTTATTTTGAAAAGGGTGTAAAACAACACTTTTTGGTAAAATATTGAAAATAACAGCATTGTTCTAATGATCACTGATTATTTGTATCTTATATGTTAATTTACCAATAAGTGGATGATTATACAGGAGAATTAATTATAACAATTTTTGTTTCGATTATTGTTAGCATATTTAATCTTTTGAACGTTGATTCCTTCTGTGATTTTTTGGTGAAATGAGCGAAGAAATAAAACAAAAAACTATCCAATACATATCGAGTATTATTTTTCAAAAAAGTTGCAAATAATCGTTAGCAGCTTTTAAGTGCTTCAAAACCGAAGGTACAGTCGAAGCAACTTTTTTGCCATTCGTGCAAGAGTGATGAAAATCATAGATATCGAAGAATTCATTCACAAATAAATTGAATAATGAGAACACTGAATTGTTGTATGATTATCCAGCAATGAAAACGATTGTCTAAGATTGAATGGTGAACAAAAACAATATTATGGCTTGCAACGTCTAGAACGTCAGACTTTGTGAGGCACGTGTTATGCAGTATGAATATGTGAACATATAACAAAATAGCGACTGAAATACAACATATAATATCCAGGCACAAACAACCCTTTGAAATGAAAGATTAAGGGCATTGTGATGTATATATGTTGAAGATAATTTGATAAAAAAAACATCGAAATGGAGACACTAAATTGGAGAAGGACAGCTGAAGCCTTAAGGGTATTCTGACAAACCGGAGGCATATTTTCCTCGGCTGGTACCTCGTTGAAGCCTGACGTCTGTTCCACGCACGATAGCATCCGCGATGGAACAAGCGTAAGAAACAGACATTATCCGATCAGTATAAATTCATTTCGTAGACATCTCAAATTAATTTATAACAGGGTCAACATTTCTTTTTCAAATAGTTCAGCACGCAGAAGTGGGAAGCTCTTAAAATGCTTACAATACTAAACAAAGCAATTAGTTGTTTTTACAATAATCTACAGAATTCAGATTCGATCAGTTTACGCAGAAAAGTAGCTTTTCGTGTAACTATTTAAAAACAGTCAGCAAAAACCCTGTACATATTTACATAAATTTATATCAATAAATAGTTAAATACAAATACAACACTTACGATTCCTATCGATTCCTTCTTGCTCAGTTGCATCTCCCGCAACATTTGATTTCTCTGCTCCATTATCAGTGTCCTCTCGTACGTGTAGGCGGAAATGTCCGAATTCATCTAAAACAACGTAGAAAGAGCAAGATAAGCCTCAGTAAATCGAATAGCTTGGACACTTTTCTGGGTCAAACCTCGGAGATACCGACCATTTCAACAACCTCGACTTCGGCTTCGATCCTAAGATCGTAAAGGAACTTCTTCAAGTCCTTCTTCATCTGAATGGAATTGTCCTCCATCTGAGCAACGGTAAAGATCTTCATCTTGCAGTTCTTCCAGGTGCGGTGCTGCTTGAGGAGGAAGGGCAGCAGCATTAGAAGGCCGCCATCGTGAACGATCCACCAGACGTGGATGTCGCCGATGACCTTCTCCGTTGAATCGGGGAAGAAGTTGATGCCCTTAGGCACGATGAGGGCCATCTTGGCCGCGGTGACACAGCGCATTGTCTGCAAAAATACGCGCCAGGTGCGGTCGCTCTCTGCCTGGCGCCAGCTATACGGCCAGCCGAGGATCACGCAGTTGGGTTTCATTCCACCAAGACCGGTCATCTGCACCAGCGAGCTCAGACCGTCGATCACATTCTGGGCTACCAACACATCCACGAAACCTTTCACCTGCGACAATAAAAATATGTTATGTCTTCCACATAAGTATATTGAAATTGAATGAGAGTTCTGGAGTAATATGATACCTTCTCTTCTTCCATAGTTCTCCTGAGAGCTTGCTTGGCCGCTGCAGCATCGCCGGAACGCCGCGTAAAGTCGCCGGTTATGCAACCGACTGCAATAGTCAGACCCTTACTGGCCTTCAGTTGGCTGACGAAGGCAAACATTTTGCGATATTTGGGCACGAGGTCATCGGTAAGCTTGGCCAGGATGATGATCTGTGGCCGCCAGTTCTTGGTGTGAGGTGGACCTTCTTCAAGGCGCAGCAGTGAGTATCGAGCAGCTGAGAGGGCCAGACCACGGATGCCATCACCCCACTCCTTCTCCGCTCCGCGGTATTCGATGTACTTGTAAATGCAGCCGGCCATGCCCATGGCCAATAGAGCGTAATACCAGCTCGTCATGAACATCACTGCGATGCAGAGAGACAGACCGAGGAACGACAAGCTCCAGTGGTAATACCTGGTGAAAAAACACGTTCGTTAGTCTGTCGATCTTCTTTTTTTACAAAGAACTTGAATGAAAAATGTCTAAAGTTATGACTCACTTGAATCGCGGTCGCCAGTTGGGGGTGCGCAGGAGCGTTTGGACAGCGCAGGCAAGATTGACGAATCCGTAGCACATGAGGAAGAACATGGAGAGCAGGGGTGCCAGGTAGTCGACGTTACCCAGCAGAATGCCGCACTGGCATATGAGGATGGTGAGTATGAGAGCCCGGGTAGGCTCTCCCCTGCTCGAGCTCTTGGCGAACGGTGCAAGGAAAGGTATGATGCCATCCTTGGCGATTGCCTGTAGCAATCTGGGCGCACCGGTGAGCGACTGCAGCCCGGCTCCGAGAGTAGACAGGAACGAGCCCACCAGGATCACCCACTCGTTGGGCCAGGCTATGTTGGCCACGACTAAGCGACCGCCTATGCTCTGACCGAACTTGTCACGCAGTAGGAGGTTGTCCACGGTACCGGCGAACAGCAGGACACACGACAGATAGACCGTTGAGGTGGTGAGAATCGCGCAGATCGTACCGATCGGTATAGACTTCTGGGCGTCGGCCAAGTCGCCAGATCTGTTGGAACCGGCCATGATACCTGCAGATCGATGGTTAATTGAATGACTTTATATTATTAACTTTAAAGTCATTTGATGATTAGTGGCAGATCATCTTACCTGTCACCGAAGGGAAGAAGATACCGATGAGGATGGTAAACGTCGTTGTCAGATCAACCTGGATCTGATTGTACGCCGGCCTGATCGATTCGATGTCCTCTTTATTGTGACCGTAGGCGATAAACTGTCCCTCCTCCTGGAAGTTTCCCATGATATTCTCTGCGAGAAACCACAAATAATGAATAAATCGATAAATCTCATTCTACATTAGCATGCGCGAGTATAGCCAGAGCTATATAAACCAACCCAAAAATACGCCGCTGGACAGTCCGCGAATGCCGTTGCGAATAGTGACGTTGTTTTCGATGTAGTACTGATCGCATTTGTAACCCTTGGGGCCGTCGCAGAAGGTCTTGTTCATGAATTCCGAGTACTTGCTACAGCTGGTCAGCACGTCGATGTCCTTGAGCAGTCGCTTTCCGAGCACGCAGATCCTGCGAGTGAGCAATCATCGTTAACACAGTCTTCGTCGTCATCACGCGATCATTCATTCATTTGCTCTCAGTTTAATTTATGACATTTTTCTGAATAATAAACGCAGGGATTATCCGTGATGTCCGCCGACGAGCAGAAACAAGACTCAGCAATCAATCCGATAAAACTCCGACCTATCGCAACATCAAAGCTCCCGCGTGAATATAGCAGTGGTGCGCTCGTGAGCGTTACAATGCGGCTGTTGACTTAACGCCGTGCGAATTTGCCCTAATTGAAGCCGATTGATGATGATGATGATGATAGCCGAGCGCGAACGATTGACCGGTCGGCGCGAGGATTAGGCGCGCTATCCAAACCCATAGCGGATCTGTACGGATTATATAATATTTACGGGACGGCTTATACGTATAGAGTTATATAAGTGAGAGCTATTGACGACGGGCGTTTAATGTTTCGTTTTATAAGCTGAGGCGGCCGAGAACTTGTCGAATGATTTTTAAACTTTTAGGAAAACTCGTGCTTCATTTATTATATCGAGAGAAATTTACGTAGGCGAGCTGGATTTTTCCTTCTTTTCTCGAGAGGATATATTGCGCTGTGATTAATGAAGTCGATATCCTGAGAGTTATACTTATTTGCTTTCTGGACAGGCAATTAATTCTTCGAAAACAGAAAATTATGCGACGTCGTAGTTGAAAAGGTATACACGGGTAAAAATGCCATTCTTTCATAATTTTCCCAGCATTTTTCCAAGCCAACTTCTTGTGTCAATAGCACGTCAATAACCGTCTCATTATTGCGGCTGATTACGTTGAAGAAGCTACTGGTCTCTTTTTCTCTTTCGACTCACTTGAGCTTGTCGTTGCCGTTGAAGTTGACAAACAGCCCGACGTAGACGGCGATGATGGAGAAGATGACGCAGGCAAGGGCGACGGTCGCAAACTTATTGACAAACTTCACGCCGACGAAGACTATCGTGCCCATGACGACGAGCAGACAGGTCCCGAAGACCCGAAAGTTATTGTACATTATGCTCGCGTCCTTGGTGAAGTCGCCAAATATACTGAGACTCGGCGCCATGTACGTCTGCAAACACACAATTGTATATGTATAGCATAGAACAAAGTGTGCGTATATCAATGGATGTGTGTCCCTTATTATTATAAAAGCGAGTATAGGTATATATGATGTACGTCGCAGAGGCTATACATGCACACATTACGATTATGGGAAATCAATATTTATTAACTAGGCGCATATGCTATACTGCATTGCAATAAAAATATAACAAAATCGATTCGTGCGCCTATTATATGCACTTTTTCCTCACTGAGACGTATATATATACATATTAAACTCGTATAGCGGACAAAAAGCATCAAAGCTGCTTGATGATACAACAGTTTGTGTGTGTGTATATAATTACCAGAACGATCTCGACGGCTCCGATGATGTACATGGCCGCAGCGAGAGTCGTGCCCGTGTAGAATAACATGCCGACGGCGCCGCCGAACTCCGGTCCCAAGCTTCGGGATATCATGAAGTAGGAGCCGCCTGCCGGAACCACGCCGTTCGTCGCTATCGCGCTCATGCTGATCGCCGTTAACATGGTCTATAATGAGATTAATTATTAAATTAATGTAAACCTCACAGCTTCATTTATATAATAAAAACACGTTATTTTATATAGGAACAAAAAATAAGTACGGAAATCCTTTTATTTTCAACCCGAACGAATAAATATCCACTATATACGTATCCGCGTAAAATCGAGATACATTGTTACTATCCCACCGCAGCGATGAATTTTCCCCGAGTTACGACATCCCGTCTGACGGTACCGCGACTCGTTCTACTTAGCACTAAATCTTTTTCGTCGTGAAACGCGCGCGCGCGCGGCTAGTTTTTTCAATTCTCAAAAGAGCCTCGCGCGCGCGCGCGACGAGTATTGAAGAAACCATAAAAAATATCAAGAGCAATGTGTAATTCCTTTTCAATTCGCGGTTTGCCGTATACGCTTTTACAGCGCCATACTCCGCGGTTTATCGCCGCACGCTACGTGCCTTGCAATATTTTCGAATTAAACTCGAGCGGAAGAAACCACATAGGGAGCGCAGAAAAAAAAAATGCTATCGTTAAAACTTATGCTTCTCATCCGAGAGCGGTTATTTCTCCACTAAAGGATGATATATATGTATTAATAATAAAATAGTTAAAGAATAGGAGGAAATAATACTAACGACACAGCAGCAGCAGAACACAATGAAGAAACCCTGGATGGCACCGGCGGTACCGACGACCCAGGTCAACCGGATGAAAAGGATGACGCCGAAGATGTTCTGGATGCAGGGCAGAAAGACACCGATGAGGGTGCCCATACGGGCGCCACCGGGCTTGCCAGGTGTTGGCTTGGCGTCCGGGTCGGCTGGCGCCGGTATCGTGTTGCTGTAGTCCGACAGACTCTTGAGCAACGTTGCCACTGTCGGCCTGTGGTCGAACTCCTCCTGCAAAGACGGTTTCGAAATGGAAATTACACTTTTGTCAATTTTTTTTATCGACAATTGTATGATTCGATAGACACGTGTGTCTTAATTTTTTATTATTTCGTTAAGGCGCACAGGGAGATAAAAAAAATTAAGAAAACGTTTCTCTCGCAGCAAGCGAGTTAAAATTGAAAATTGGCTTAAAACGTCGGTATAAGCGTCTTACGTCAGCGGGAATGACTCTGCGATCTCGTAAATCACTCGGCGTTGCATTATCGGTTCGCAGTATTCCCTCTAGCGAACTTTCCTCGTTGCAGCGTATTTTTCATGCAAAATACCAATCTCCTTAAAAGTTTTAAATAAGCTCTCGCTTAAATCACTTCGACTCCTAGCCGTGTACGAGGAAAAAAGTAAAAGATAGCACGTTGTCGAAGATCGAAGAGACACTTTGTTCTTTTTTTTCGCGTTCCTAATTGCCCCTGAATCTTTATTCAAAGCTCTTTTTTTTCTTGTTCCATCTAATTCTAGTTTCACTTATACACAGATAATATAAGCCTTCACGACGACAAGCCGAACTGTTTAGCCAAAGTTTCGCAACAGATAACAAAAGGGCGCGAGAATAACGATTATTATATATCTGGCTGCTTAAAATCTGTTTTGAGCTGGAAAGTCATGGGCTGCAAGAAAACAATAACAGAGGCTCCTTTTCTTCAAGAAGACAATGCAGCCTTTTGTCTCCGCATCGAATAATCGGATTAGCGCTTCGTCCGAGAGAAGTTGGTGCATATCGAGCCGAGAGTACTTATATATATAGCTTTACATGACTCGATCTTGACGCTTCTTCGATCAACGGCCCTAATCCTCGGGATGCACTAAAGTTCATGCGCAGCTGCGATTTTAGTCCGGAATAAGCCGAAACTTGTTACCCGAGAGTAGTTATATATATTATGAGTCAACTGATGGTATAAACCTGAAAGTATATGCAGCCTACGCTTTTCGACGTTGATAATCGAGAGCAAAGCGTTAGGCTCGATAAATATTTGTATACATAGACTCGCGCAAGTGTGTTCGTCAAAAGTTTGGCCATCAAATAGGCGTATACATTATTTACGCGGGAATTAAAGGTCTGCCCAATAACGGGCTTAACTACTTATATATACACGAAGCGAAGCGTTATCATCATCCTTATTATTAAACACGCGGAGTTTTCTTTGCACACCGTGTGCTTGGCAGTGTTTCATGAAAATTTTCATATCTCCGCGCGTATATATATATATGAAACGGCTTCGCTCGTTTGCCTTTAAACGAGCGGCAGATGCGTTGTACGTGCGCGCACTGTAGTGAGATAGATATGCGTAGATATGCTGTACTGTTTTCAGTAAAAATAGGTACAACGTTATATCCTCAGAATTTCTGCGCTAATTAACTCCCAGAAGAGGGAGACATGCTAATCTGCTTTATATACGAAAACAAATGTTCAGCTCTGTAATTCCTTGGACAAACGTTTCTTTATATACGAGTACTTATACTATATATTATAGCCTCGTAGAAACGAAAATTCGGCGAAACTCTCATTAAGTTTATATGTATACGTTGTATACAGTTCTAAATAAAAAAGGGAGAGAATGAGATGATGGACGACGAAGCTTTAAAGTCTCTCGTGCAGTAGTATAGGCGAGTGTGCTTTATGAGATATCAGTGCGCTCGCGGGCCGTAGTAATAACTTTTCGCCGCTACACACTCTCGTCTGAAAGCAAGGGTGACGTGTAGAGCTATATGTGTATACCTATATATAACAAGACGACACGTTGCTGTACTTATTTTCGCTTTTTGCACTGGAGTCACTCTCTCTATATATATATATATAGCGCCACATCAGCTTATTACTTTCTTTTGCCCGAGTGTATTACCAGCTGAATTTCGGGCTGTCTCTCTCTCTCTCTAGGTTTTACGCGGAGGAAATTGAATTAGGCTTCGTGGCCGGTAATTGCTCGCGGGCAAGAGGAAACGAGGCTTCAACGCGCTGGACGAGATTTTGATAAGGAAGTCTTTTAATTAATTGCTAAACGAGTGGCTTTTTTTTAAAGTAAGCTTTCATTGTTCTTCCGGTTTATTACATTTTTTATCGTTTACAAACGCTTTTTAAAATAGTAATAATAATAAAGTAGTCTAAAATAACAAACTATATATTAAGAGCCAGTTTAAACTCTGAGAAAAATTTTCAGAAATTACATTTCAATCAAAAGTAAACTCCGATACAACCTCCAACACTATAGATCGCGACTCGTTGCTTGTGTATAATAAAGAGTTTTTTTTTTGCACAAGCGATCTAATTCAACACGTTCGTCACCCCGTTAGCATCGGTAAAAGTTAAAAGCGACTTCAGCTCACACACACACTCACACAGTATACCACGAGGAAGAAGAAAAAAAAATTCCCCGGCAACACTCTTACCGATCAAAGCTCCCTTTTGCAATTTTAATTAATAACCCAACGTTATAAAAGCTGCTGCTGCTGCTGCAGCGAAGCGTCGCATTAAACGCGGCCTTTGATCGTCACGAGCGCGCGCGCGACTGAAAAGAGCCGCGCGCGAAATTAAAAAAGTATATTCGCGTAAAAATGCAGCGCGAACGTTTTTCTTCCTTTCTCGTACTTCTTTTTTTCCACCGCTCAAATTCACGAGGACGACACTGATTGCTCGTTCCTGTCTTTCTCTCTTTTTTTTTCTCTTTCGCTCTGTTTCTGATGGGGGGACGTTCGTTCGTTTTGCGGCTTTTTCTCTATTCTCGTGAGTCGCTATAAGCAAGTTAAGTGTCCTTCGAGCAATTGAAAGAGGAAAGAGAAATAAAGTGGTCGCGCTCCGAAATACAGTTGTTACGCGCAGTTTTCGGGCCATTACTCTGAATAGACTCGCGTATATATATATACCGTTGGAAATAAAACGAGTTCTAATTCTTTTATCTTTCTTTCTTTTATTTTGCAGGTTATATCGCGGGTCTTTCGTCACAAAAAAAAAGAAAAATTCAATTATCGCGTTTATGAGAGACACAGAGACGACGAGAGCGCGCGTATAATCCTTTATATTCGCTCGTGATGATGCGGCCAAGTTCCGCGGTTGTGATGCGGCAAGGCTCTAAAAGTTCGTCGACTGCAGCGCGCGCTGGCATTCTAATTTCGACGGAGCGATGCTAATTTTGCTCTGGAATTCCCGAATTAACCCTCCTCGCGATCGTTGCCCGCGCTGCCGACGGCAATTACGACCAATTAAGCTCAGACGCGAACTTGATTTTAATCGGCTGTATGCTGTGCTTTGCTATATACCGCGCCAGCTCTTTTTGTTTACGTCAAGGATCTCGAGAGTTATGTATCATTGAAGAGGTTTTTTCTCTTCTTTTTTTAACTGCATGTGCTTCGAATGCTTTATAAATATAATCAAGAAAAAATTGAAATGACGAGCCGCTACAGCGATTAGCATGCGATTTAATCAAGCAAATCAAAATGCAAATCGTCGGCTCTTTGCGAAATAAGTACACTCCCCTCCGACGACGAGGACACGATGCATTATGCAAGAACGCGGAGAGCCGCGCGTCTGTCAACAACAACGCGGCTCTCTCTCTCTCTCTGCAGCAGCTATTCTTCGGCGCGTGTAAAAT
Source organism: Cecidostiba fungosa (assembly GCA_900474305.1). Taxonomy (NCBI): domain Eukaryota; kingdom Metazoa; phylum Arthropoda; class Insecta; order Hymenoptera; family Pteromalidae; genus Cecidostiba; species Cecidostiba fungosa. The sequence goes on along the minus strand of UCOJ01000238.1, from coordinate 69,084 downwards.
TAATTTTAATTCGCGCTAAATCTCTTTCTCTTGCATAATTAAGACGACGTCACTCGCGCTCGATGAAAGCGCGATAAAGCAGCATCAGACGAACTCGGGAATCGGGTCAAGAGCTATGCTGCAGCTCGATTATAGATATCGGATCTATACTACTGCCTCTCGTAAAAGCGGCGTTTTATTCTTCTTTTATTTTTTCGAGGGGCGCGGAAAAAATCGGCGACATCGGAGACGAAAAAAAAAAGATATGGGGGGAGAATAACAGCGTGGGATATCCCAAGCGTTCATGAATATATTTTTGTTCTGTGTGTTATCTTGGGTGTGGTATATATATGTTGTATATGACACGAAGTTTGTAAAGTGCGCCGGCGTGGCTGAAACGTTATAGTATATCCGAAATCCGGTTGACCTACATTTTATGTGCGTATACTGGTATATATGTTTTTGGGGGAGGATGTTTTATATATACGAGAGAGAGAGAGAGGGGGGAATCCCGGAAGCTTTATATGCGGAAGCGATGATTTTTATTGCGCGCGCGCTTTGATACCGTTTTCGCTGTTCGTTGCGTATGTTTACAGCGTTATACTACTACTGCTGGTACACAGTAAAATACTATATGCACGATTTTGTTAAATCGCTTCGAAACAAATCGTGAGTAACTTTATTTGCTGTATTATACACGAGAATTAGCTTTCATGAAAAAGATTCTAGTGGATTATACGTGTTTTTAATTTTTTTTCAATTATATGGCTGGGTTGTATTCAATAACGGATATACACGCTACTTTGGCCAATTATTGCATACGTGGATTCCGTAAATTCTCGTTTCGATAACGAGGGCGAATAATCTGATAAAATGCATCAGATGAATTGCTTTATTGACGGTAGAAACTTTTCTCGGAAATACACTAATAATCCTACGGAAGGATTTCCATACCTACTCCTACACATCTCTGTATTCATACGCCCTTCTGACGTCTTTCTCCAGGCACGAAATCATATTGATTTATAACCTAGAAAATACTGACGGGATCTCCGAGGGGGAGGGAAAGCCAAAAAAGAAACTTTCCCCGCGAGCGCACAGACACGTTCGGCCGATTTAGCATCTAATCGAACGGCAACAACTTTTGCTGAATTTTCTCATCTGATACATACATCTACGCCCAGGCACTAAATATAACCACATCAGAGAAGAGATATGCGATACATTTCAACGTCGAATCGAAGGCGTGCGAGTATATAGTATAGGAAAATCCTGTTTAAAGTTCGACAACATTAGGAAAATGAGTTATTCCAAGCCGCTTCTCTTGAGACTGTAAAAGGCTCGACCCAGAAAAAAGCATAGCAGTACAGCATCAGCCCCTCGAGGAATTCCCAGGTGTAAATTGAAGCATCGCGAAATTCACGGCTCGAAGGGCGTTGTGTGCGCGGGCGCGGGTGAGATAAAAAAAACTGGGACAGCGGAAGCGAGCCTGAGGCTGCGAGAGAGGGTCCTTCATTAAAAGAGCGCACACCGGCCGCAGACACGCCGGTTTTTTTCGCCTAATTGTCGTTTGAAAAGAAGGCGTTGTATGTAGAGCACGTGACGCGAGCGCGAGCGCGGCCCTTTTGTCCTGACGCAATTGGTAAGCCGTCGTTTGCGTTCGGAGAGCTCTGACAGAGGCGTTTAAAGAGCCGCTTCCGTTGCTTCTCGTCGCGTCTTTTATCTCTCGCGCGGCGCCGTTCTTTTTGTTCCTATATATCTATATTATACTTCTTTCATCTATGCGCTTTTTCTCACGAAGGAATAGGTACGTCTTCATTATCTCTTCGAATTTTATATGATAATTGGAAAAATCGATGGAGTTCGAGTGACTTTACTGCGCAGATCGTAACTTTGTATATCTAAAATAGTAGATCTTCAATTTAAAAAAAATCATCAAAAATGGATGCTTCTCGTTGCAAAGTTATGAGCAATTTAAAAAAATTTGTTTTTAAACTGAAGGTCTACTCTACTTTTATGAAAAATAGGTTTTGATTTTTAGGTAAAAAGTTATGGTCTGTGCAGTAAAGCCCCCTGTTTTGGCTTAACCGTAATATGCCTACGACAAATTTTTAGACCATAAAACAAGATAGAAAATGTCCGGAAGCGAAAGATAAAAAAAACTTTCGAGATTCTGGGAGCCTCGAAAGTGCATTTTTGGGATTTCCTCATACAAGCCAAGTGAGCTACGCCAATCCACTTTCTAAAATTGCATCGCCGTCCATAGGGTGGCCGCATGTATAGTATATGACAAGGCGTCCTCTCGTGTGTATACAAAAGTGCGCCTGGGAGTGCAGTATAGAGAAGAAATGATCTTCTCCGAGGCCGCCGAGCTTTATTGGATTATCCGCAACGTAGTTGGTCAAAGGACCTCCTTTTTCCTTTATAATATACACACACATATATATATATAATTCTCCCTAATATTTATTCTCCTCCGCCGTATAGTAGCACAACTCTCTCTTTTTCAGCGACTTTCCGTCGTCGATTAAAGCGCGCGCTCGGCTTTTATGTGGGTTAATGCGTCGAGAGTAGTGTACGCTGTACGTCTTTTGCCCAAAGAAAAATATTAAGAAGCTGCGGAGTATAAGGGGCGAGCTTTACTCCTTGAGTTTCGGGACGCGAAATTTTTTTTCTCTCTCTCTCGAGTATTATATATAGCCGAGGAATTTCATAAAGAGGCAGCGGCGCTTTTGCAGCTGCGCGACTTAATGGGATATCCTGCGCTGTTTGCTTTCGCTCGCGGTTTAATTTTCAAAAGTGCACAAATCGTTAAACACTGCGCTCTCGCGACGTTTCGTTTGTGCGTATGACTTTGAAGATTTATCGCAGGCGATGTTCTACTAAAACAGTCGAAATTAATAAATAAAAGCAGAACATCGTATAGTTCCTCACAGTCTATATACTATGTAGTAGAAGAGCGCGTTTGTATATACAAGATGATTATAGCGCTATAAATAATTAACGGTCAAAGCAGCTCGCGCGAGAAGAGATACAGTCTCGGTCCTTCGCTTTGATCGCTTTTCGAGAGAACACTCCGGCGGCTTTGTATATAAACAAGCAGCCGGGCAGTTCTCTCTCTCTCTCTCTCCGCTCCTTTACCGAAAAAATGTACTATGTATGGAAATTTTCCAGTTATAAACCTGTGTGTTTGCGTGTCTATCGAATCTTTGTTGAATACGTCAATCATTATAACACTATAATATATATGAAACGTTCGCACTCACCCGGTAGAGGTAGAGCTGGTCGCATCTCTTCGAGTCCTCAGCACTGCCAATGACGATTGGCTCGCCATCCCCAGCCGTCTCACCTCCATCGCCTGGAAAATCAAGCCAAACAAGCAACCGTTAGTATGTATACATGTATATGCGTGGCAAAGTCTTGGATCGTTATAAATATACAGTCGCGTGTCTCTCGGCTTGATCATCGCTATATAACCGTCGCTGCAGCTTTTGCGCTTCACAAGTCAAGCGGGAGATAGTCTGTCGTCCATTGTTTACGCGCGGGGATGCAAGAATTTCGTATCTATATAGTTGGAACACGTCGAGGATGATGAGGAGCTTGATTGGAGATCCAGTACGAGAGCAGCTTTGTCGGGGGACGGGATTGTGCTCTGTGGGGATTGATAATTGGCGGTTGATTGCTTCGACGGACATCTCACAGCGCTGTGACTATATACTTGACGATTGTTCTCGGGGCTGCTGAGACACACACTGTGTGTCTTCGAGTATTATGTGCATCTATATCAAGTACTTTGTCACACACACACACACACACACACATGGTATGTGTTCGAAACTGGATAATAGAGAGTGAATTACGTATGCGAAATTCGTAAACGTTAGTTCAATGATTAAAACCGTCGCGTGCTCTCGCGCTGTAATTGCGTCACATCAGAGATCGCAAATCCTATTTTCCCAGCTGATAATGGCTCATTTGCCGGAAATCCTACTCGGCTGCCACCGTCGAAAATTGCATCGCTATTATATGTATATCTACATATATATACTCGAGGAACGCTCCAAAGAGAATTCGCAAAGCGGCGGCCGTCGTTGCCGGTATACGGCTCATTTTGTCCGAATTACCAGAAGCCTGAGTGGCTTATTTACTTTCCTCTCTCTCTCTCTCGTTGGTCTAATGAGGCCCCGTATACGCATCCTTTCGACTATACACACTCTGAAATAAATAAGGGGATGAATCGCTGAAAATTTTAGACACTTGCGTTGATTGCGAGAACAACGGCGTGTTTTTCCGCAGATTAATTTGCGCGCGACGAGCGACGCTATGAAATTAATCATCGCTAATGAACTAATTACTTTCGGATGAAAATTTCAACGCGCCGCGCGCAGTGCTTGCGCTTTATCAATTATGTATAGTGTGAAGCGCTAGTAATTCGAGCCTTGATTTATCGAACAATTATATCACCACATTTTATTGAGTCTCTCGCTCGCGCCTATATTTATATCCAGCTTTTCCGCATACAATTAACGAGTCTTTTGAATTAAGCTACTCGATAATATATATCCGAGCGGATATAATATAGATGCATAACGTACAACTTTAACTGCATAAAATAACCATAACGAAACTAATCAATCAACTCTGGAAACGCCCTCTCGCACGTAAACAAACCCGAGCTTTTACAGCTCCACCTTTGGATTGCACAAGAGCGTATATATATTTTACATGTATACGAGCATCGGTAGATTTCGTTGCATCTGCAGTAACTGAGACGCGAAATTTTCGCCCATTACGTAAGAGGATATCCGGGCCGAGAGCCACTGGGGTGGCGAGAGCATCAGCTCCTTTTACATATAGTTGAGAGCAGGATGAGGGCTAAGTGCACGTGCGCGCGCAGAGCAGCGCGATGAATCAACTCTGTGTGAGGTTGAATTTTTTATGAACTCGCTGATAAACTTGATCCTGGGGGCTTTTGAAGAAACTAATATATATATATGTATAATGTCGATGTAGTATCTGGGATCGAACATTTTCGTTCCATTATCTTTTTGATGCTTTGAATATTGAAAGATTAATGGAAAGATCGTGAATTTGATGTGAGCGGAAAAAAAGGGTAGCTATATAGGAGCTGCAAAAGAGAAGTTAGAGAGAAGTGTGTATATATATGTAGTACGGCGCGCGCTTTAAAATTTAAATATGTCAAAGTGTAGACTCACGTAATATCTCACGGGCTTAAACTTTGCATTTTTCTCCTAGCATCGAATAAGCGGATCAAGTTCTTTGAAATTCATTTTTCAACGTTATACTGTGGGTTCTCGGGAAAAGTTATCCGTTTTAAAGGACTATATATATACACGTGCCAGTGAATCGTAAGTAATGGTTATATACATTTTTTTTCGCCTTTCAAATTACAGCGTATCGATGGAAAATTTTTTCGTTTTCTCGAGTCGCGCCGATGAAAGGACTTCATATACTTTATACATTTACTCTGGGAGGGACTACTTTTTAAAACGTTTGAATGCGCTCGAAAGTAACTGACCGTTTTTTTTTTTTCATCTTGAGGATTGCTCTCTGATGCAGTCAGACTGGATGTACATCAGTGTTTTCTCGAGATAAAAAACGAGCTCATCAAAGAAGCAAACTAATACTCAAATAAAAACAAGTCTGAAAAAGACAGTGCACAGCTGAGAATAACTGGGTGATTAAAATTAATCAAGAGCCCAGGCTCTTATCGAAAAATGATAATCGACTTAAGAAGCTTTTCGCGCAGTGAAGAAATCGCAGTGAATAAATGCGACTGAAGTAATTAACTGGGAATAGAAAATTGCGAGTAAATGTGAATAAATCAACGAGCGAATCACTGGTTATATTAAAACAGCTGTAACATTTCATCGGCAATATTCCGACTGGATATTAAATTGGATTATTCAAACGATTCACTGTCATGAAATACATAAAGAAAAGGAAGAGCTGTAGCACTAGGTGCTACATCGTATATTTATAAGAAATGAAAAACCATAGATTCTATCATGATACTGTGATGTCTAATAAGCTGAGATTTCACAATTTATTTAATAATCGGTACAGACATTTGTAAACGAATTTTTTCCAGTTTTAAAAAAGGCTATCCAGTTTAAAAATGAAAATCTAGAGCAGAAGTCTCGGTAGAATTGAAAAGCTGCCTCCGCTGGCTTCTCCGAGCTTGTCGAGGTACTGCGCTGCAGGACGAGGAATCGAAACGCCGCTGGAGTTTAATAAATTACGAACGAAATGAAAGTAAAGTTCATCTTACGCGAAGCTATACAGACCTCAATTCGCGAAATGACGTTTTCCAGTATCAATATAAAGCAATCGATTTACCATTATTTCCATGCGCGCTATATAAAAAAAGCAACAAAAAACGAGAGCGAGAGAAGGAATAATCTAAGAAGTCAGTCTGATGTCTCGTTATTCTCGCGAGTATAAGGCGATTGAATTTAGCATCAGTACAAGTCTCAAAGGACTTGTGTATAAGTGAAGATTTTCGTCAAACTCCGGGTTACCACACTATGTACTACTGCGGGATATATATTCGATTTTCTATTTCGAGATTGAAGGTAAAGGAGAGGAGAAATTCTGACTCGGTCTCGTGTAATACCGTAATGTCGATAGTGGCGTAAAGTGAGAGCCGGAATTCCAGTATTGCACTTTGCCGATAGCAAGTTGTACACCGACGGCAGAGTGAAAGAGAGAGAGAGAGAGAGAAGTTTCCTCGGACTTTACAAGATTCGAGAAGCGTGTATTTTATAGATGTACGTCGATCGGAGCTTGGTCTGACGCGACGGGTACTCGTATCACTGGGCTCTTTCGGAGAATCGAATCCAGATTCCGAAGGATTAACTGAGCCGGAAGTTTCTACTATACTATACAGTGTAAATGCCGGAAGTTCTGCTGAGTCGTTCCCTATACAGTATATAAAATAATCAGTCACTGAATGCAGTTTATCTACAATAGGTCACACAGAATCGCTTTTGTACAGAGATGGAAATCCGGAGCAAAGAGTCAACCTTGAAAACTACACTCAGCGACCGCTGGACATCAAGTTTTCTCGGAAAAGAAGATGCGACAGCCCTCGGCGATAAGGCCCCTTCTATATCTCTTAGCGGTGCAAAAAGACCGCAGTAGAGAAAGAGAGAGAGAGAGAATCGTAGAAACGCTGCTGCAGGCTGCTCAAACGAACTGGGTCGGCTGACTGTCTGGGGAGGAGGCAGAGTGCCGAGTCGAGGCTTTAGTTGGCTCGAACGTGTCTCTCCGGGGCTACTCTCACTTCGCGTCGCGCTGCTGCTGCTGCTGCTGTCGAGTGCATTAAAGCTCCCGAGGATGCACACGTCTCCTGAGTTTACAGTTGTGTGAATTTTGTTGATACTGCATATATTGTTCTCGGTTGGAAGTGGTCGATATTTTTCGAATACATATAACATGTTTTTACCTTGTCATTTTGTACAATTCAATATTCAAAGATTCCGGGACGGTATGATTATTCAATTTTCAAGAGTCGTTATAACGATGATATCATATACAGCGTCTCCCGGAAAGAATTCCCATCGGGCGCACGTTCCGCCGCAGACGGACGCGAGTATAATTGGATAGCGAAAAGTCATGTTGGAAAAACGTTTGTCCAAAGCTTGCGGCCGGAGAATTAGATGTACGCGTGACGCGAATAGACGCCCTCATCAAGTAGACCAGCCGTCAGTTAACCCACACGGACGCATTAAGAATTCAAGCACCGCGGCGACGAGTAGAAAATTAACTTTTGCCTGATTGTATCGCTTCGCTCTCGCTCTCTCGAGGAAAGACAAATTCAGGCGACGCTCTTATATTCGGGATTGAATTTAATAAGAAAAAAAAGACGTTGTATATTTTTATACCGAGAACCACGTATCGCTTGTCGTACGCGCACATAATGGAAACACAGTTTCGCACAAAGCTTGGGGGGGAAAAAAAAATGAGCGACTGTAGTCAAAGAGACACCAGCAGCATATATTGAGTCTGACGTTTCTGCGTATAGTGCTCTCTTTTGTATAGCCGAGAGCGCGACAGTTGCTCTCGCTGCTGCATCGATCGCTGAGCTGCCGCTGCATATGCGCGCGCTCATCGAAACTGCTCTCGGGTGATCGTTAAAGGCGCGACGAGATGCGCTTGTAATGCGAGGCAAACGAGGTTGGGGGAGTGATGAAAAGCCGTCGAAAAGTTGTGTGATTTTTTTTATTGCTCCGCAAAGGCTCGCGGAAAATTGAGTGGTCGGAAATAAAGTTTCGTGTTTCATCGTATTGCTCGTGTAAAAAAAGACCTCGATCGACTTAATTTTGTCTTAAAATAATAATAATAAAATGTTGGTTCAGCCTTCGATAAATAATTTCGAGCGACAGCCCGATGATTTCACGACGACAGTTAAACTGCGACGTGGAGTCGAGTGTGTAGGTAGAAGAAGCGGAATTATTAAAATTCCGGCAGCGCAGCTCCGACTGATAAATTAAAGTCCGCTACTCGCATCGGGAAATCCAATTAACACGAGAAATTTGCCGGTGGCGGTGAAATTAAAGGCGTGTATACATGTATATATACCTATAGCGTCGCGAGCGCAGATAATATTTATTCAGCTTAATCAGAGTCTCAATGGTAAATCCGGCATTAGCTTCGTCGTATAATAAGCGGCGTAAAAGACGGGACGCTATAAATTCTATATACGCTTTGATGAACGTCTTAATTAAAAGATGAGCTGCTCTGACGTATAAGAAAAATCCGAGAAGATACGAGCTTTGTTGCGGCTGAATTTACGGGAGAATCCAAAGGTCAGCGATATGGCAAACGACCGGACATTTCTATTGTTGTCGGAGAGGTAGCGAAAGGGACGCGTTTGAAATTGAGGCTCGTTTGTCAAGGGTGTCTTTGTGGACGACAGGAAGGAAATCGTTCAATGATCTCGCTTGTGTATATACAAATATAGTATATACATAATGGATTTGTCTGTTACGACTGACGATTACGACGCTGACGCTGTTATTAAACGATTACGAGGTATTAGGACAAGGTGAATGATATAAGAAAATATAAACATTTCTATTTGTAAGCGCAAACACGAGTCGCCATGAGTATACACCCCGACGTCAAGGCCAAGACATAACTATAGGTAAGTCGTTTCATATATAACATGTAAAGACTGAAACGAGGCTAGTCGTCAATAATACGAGTGACCAGTGATGTCCCATGAAATATTCATACTCGGTACACCGTTTATTACAGTCAATAATAAAAGCCAAACTTTTCAGAGTCCAAGCACAAAAACAACAACACACTAGAGCGACAGGTCTTTCCGGCATTATTAGGGTAAAGCGACCAATTCCCCAGAAAGCTTAAGATAAAGCGCTCGACCCTCTCAAAGAGTTCGACATCAGACTGAGAGAGATAAAAACAGTCGACTAGAGAGTGATCGGAAAACGGAGCAGGACATCTCGCACCGAAATGCGAATCGCCGCGGTGGTATAAGTCCAGGCTATATATTTTTTTAACGCCCTTATTTCCAGATCGAATTATATATATAGAGAGAGTAGACGGGATACGGAAAAAGTTCCACAGCTTTTATTTTCATTACTCGCTCGAGCTGTTAATGCCGTGCGGTGTATCGTCGAGTCCTTGATTCTTGCCAAGTGCAGCACACGTCGAGACGACGATGAGAGGTCTTTATGGCCGATCCTTAATTGTTGCCCTGCTATGGGTTTTTTTATCTCTTTTAATTATTGCTTCTTCTATCGCGAGCAGTATATCCCAAGGGAAGTGTTTTTATAAATCGAGGGAAACTGGTCAGCCTTTAGTCCGACACGTAAGTATAGCGACGGCTATAAAACCTTCATCGGTCGAAAGTATACTTAAGTTAAGTAAACTTTCCGGCCAGTGCGTCGTGTAACTCGAGTTGCTCTCAGATTAAACGGACGGCATTAGCCGCGCGTCTTATCTTCTATATATACCGCGCGTGACTCGAGTTGCTCTCGTGAGTATATGTCTGTGTGTATGTGTATTACGGAAAAGAGATACGGAGCGAGGATAGACGCGTTGAGAGCTTGATGTACTTCTGATGTCTTGCGTAATGGAAGCTGGTAATTATAGTGACGCGTTATGTATTATATATAATGCATGTATGTAAAGTTTCTTATTCGAATAAACGGAGAGAGTAGTCTTCCTTCCTTTTTATACGAGGATGTATAAAGAAAGACGAGATGAGGATTATAATGGAGAGCGCGAGTTTTACGTGACAGCTGCAGCAGAATGCGAGCGATAAAGATTTTTCCGCGCACGTCTCGAAGATTACGAGGCGCCGAAGGGATTTGTCGGGGCTTGTTCCACACGACGTCGCGATGAATTTCTAATGCCTTCGTTGCTGCGTGCGTTTCTTTTTTTTTCAGTTTTTATAATAAGTACACGTCGTGTCATGATTTTCATCGATCTTTCAAATTCATGACGATTTCGACACGGAGATTCGTTGCGTTAGTCTTATAATTATCAAATTGTCTGAATATTCATTATCCTTCGTTGGGTTTGCTTCCGCGTAGAGTGTAATTATACACTGCGTAATTAAGCGAGAGCCCGGAGAATCTACAATTCATATATGCGCTACTCACAAAAGCGAGCAATTCCGGCGAATTAAAAAGTCAGCATCTCTCTCGGCCTCGAACTTTACCGAACTTTCTACACAATACTGTGGGAAAGAGAGAGAGAGAGAAAAATGGTCTGCCGATCGTGGAATATTTCATCTCTCAGCGAATACCTCGAGTATACTTTTCCACAGCTGGGCTATTAAAAATTTTACTGCGCGCTTGGCTTCAATTAATCCACGCCATAAATCCTGACGAGAGCTGCGATCGATATATACGCGCACGCACCTTTTTGCGTTGGAAAATCCCGCAGAAAGTTGCCGAGAGAGCTTTTCATTGTTGAAGCTTGAACTGTATGTATATATATACGCGGAACATAGAATTCCGGAGCGTTGTTGATGGGATCGCGACGAAAGCTCTGCGAGATGAGATTCGGAACGGGAAGAACTTTTCTCCCGGAAATGTATTCTGCGAAGAAGGATTTGCTTGAGAGAACCGACGGAAGACGAGGCATCGATTTTTTCGACTCTGAATTTTTGGCAAAATATATACACCAAAAAAAAAGAACTTCAATTTAATTCTTCCAGTGTAATTCCACCCACAAATGGCTTTAAAATTCGCCGGAAGAAGTATTACGAGAATACACTGCGGAACACCCTGGCAACACACGGAATTTATACGCGTCAATCCGGAAGTGGCGCGAAAAAAAGGACAGCGTCGTGCCACTGTAAATTTCCTTTCCGAGCCAAAATCCGCCCTTCGATCTCGTTTCGAAAAGAAAAAAAAGGGATATAACCAGATTACCGCGCGATTTAAAAGTTTGCGCTACTGCGGCGATGAAAATTTATGGAGGTAGTTATAGGAGGAGAAAGTCGCGGCGTCTTTATCGCGTACAAAGTGCCATTCTTCAAAGCGACGCGCGGATCCAAGTTTTCCACTTTCCGTCGCGACTCGTTATATGCGCGTGAGCTTGACTTATTTTTCACTAACGTGTAGGTATATACTATACAGGTATATCGATGTGCCTTTTGAGAATGCAAAAATATATATAGGCAAGAAAATCCAAGAGTGTCGAACAAGTGTGGTTTTAGGTCGAACAAGTTGACGTCGAGATCTCGAGAAATAACGAGGTCTTTTCTGCGCTAGCTCAGGCTTATAAATCGAAAAGTTATCGAGAGAGAGAGATCCGCTTTGCCACTTTTGTTACATTGCGCGCTTGAGGGCTTTTTGCAGTTCCGTTGCTTTTTGTTTCCAACTCTATAGTTTTTTTTGGTATCAGTTCTCTCGGTGTTATATATACTGTTCGCTAGAGAGAAGGCAGCAGTTGTCGGTCCGAGAGAGAAGTATCGAAGGCCGGAAAATATATATTATAGACATATATTATAGAGATATGTCACGTCTGGTTCGTAAAGAAATGTATAATACGGTGTAGTATTTATGCTTTTATTCGCGACGAAACAACGGAGAGGATATATACATTGTTTTGCGAATATAAACGCTTTATCACCTGCGGCTCGATGGTAATTAATAATCGATGTTGTTGTATCAACAACATCAGTGAGCCTGATGAACCGTGAGCGTGTTTATGCTCGTTATCGAAATAATAAAGCTATGCAAACTCTCTGTGCTCCAGATAACGAGCTTTGCGAATCTATATCATTTTATCGGCATAGAAAACTCGTCTCGATAATAAAAAAAAAATTACGTCCGTATCGTTGGTAATCAAGCGACGTTTACAAGAATAAACAATTCCTCTTCTTCTCGAAACGAATGTATATATAACAACATCAACGCCTGGAATTCCCGGGACGAGACACGACATCGCTTACATAACTCATTGCGCCAACGCCCGAGTTGCCTTTTTCCACTACACAACTGGACACAAAGCGAGCTGTTTTTCCGTCACCTTTCGCGTACACAATGCCTGGAAAATTTCCTCGGAGAAAAGCTCGAGAGCTTTTTATCCAAGCTCGCGCCGCGAATTTTCTAAAATCTAGTGTCGGCGTGTCTTCGTCGTGCACTACTGACAAGTTGATATTCGAAAGCAACGAGAAGAGTCCATTTTTTTGGAGATTTGAGTATTTTTTATTACGAGAGATGGTTATAAATAAGACGTAGTATATATTTTAAAAATAAAAAGCCAGCTTTGTCAATGTATTTTTCAGTATATTATACGAGATAGCTTTAATAAGTACACATAAAAGCAACGTGGTTTTTTTCATCTTGGGCTTTCTCATCCGATACTCATCATTCCGTCCGGATTGTTCATCATTCGATCATAAATAAGAAATATGTTCACAGCACGACGAAGCGATCGAGTTTCAAACTTTTTTTACAATCAGGCAGTAAAAATCAGAGCATAAAAAACTGATTAGCAGAGAAGTAAGAAAGAATGTTTTTACAGCAGTAACCTCGAGTTATTAAAAAAAAGACTATACATAAACGAGACACATCGGAAACAGCAATATACCCGCCGAGATGTCTCCAATGTCTAATTACCCGCGCATAATTACTCCGACAGACGTTGAATACGTCAATTTTTACTCGACGCGACGATTAACTTCACACCGACGACGAATCACATATATAGCCTGCAGACGTCGACGGCTTGGAAAATTCAAGAGCCACTTAATTATACACGTATAATCCCCGACTTAGCGCGATATTTGCACAAGCCGGAAGCTGTAGTACAGGAATAACTGATGAATATCCCAGAGATGCATGACGTACGTCAGGGCAGAGGGACGAAACCTTTGCCGAAAGTTCTTAAATTTTTAAACGAGCTCACGATGGATACTCGCTTTTTCTCATTCGTAGCGCTTTATTTATTATTGGCTGGCGATCGGGAGAGAAGTGCAAGTCAAGGATAGCTGGAAACTTACGAGGATGGACTTTGTGTTTTTCTTGTATGTATATATAGATAATATATTTGAAGAATTATTCCATCCAACTTTTCTTATTTGGCGACGAGGTCAACTATACTATATACCAGAGGAAACTTTTTTATAAGTCCGGGAGAGTATAGAGGGCTGGATAATTTGGAAATTCACTGTTAACGGTAATTGGGAAAAGTTTCGGATACTGATGGTGATGCTGGAGTCTAGTAGTTGCAAGTTCTACGATGCTTTTTTTTTAATAAATACTTTCTAATGAAAGAACTTGCTTACACCTATTAAAAAAATTATTATCTTCAGAACGGCGTCTTACTAAACACTGCCTCGATCTACTCGTTTCGCAGAGCACCCCTTTTAACGTTTGCTAATCAACTCTCCGCACCTTTACACACGAATCAGACACCTCCGCCAATTCCACTCTAATGCCTTATCCAAACTTTTTAACTGTCACTCAAACCGCCAAGCAAACTCTGGAGTATCAAAAGCAAAAATCTGCTATCTCGGTCCTAGTCCTCTCCCCGAAAAAAAAGTCTCGCCAAAGAGAGCCTCTCGCGCAAACAGTTGCAACAGCAGTGAATCGTCATCAAAAGCCCGAGTAATCCTCTCTCGGTTTGCTCGTCACACAGCTAGCACAGCTGGCCTACATTTACTCTCTCTCCGCACGACGACATATGTTTACAGGGCCTCGCATTAGCAGGTCCTGTATCAATGCTGATGGCTTTGCCGCGTGCAAATAATATATCTGTGCTTATATTGCCGTCTTGGATGACACGGAGAGGCTTAACGAGCGGCCGTAAACGCCTTGGTCGTCTGGCAGGTCAAAAACACTTGTGTGATATATACACGTATACAGACATGGAGGTCGGATTAATTATTAACTGTCCGCTCGTGCGCGCTAGAGAGAGAAGCTTCTATGCGTTTACGATACCAGCCGCGCGAAATCACCCCAGCTGCACAGAGTGATGGGCCAGGAGGAATAATAACGTCGTTTGCGGTGCGCCTGTCCTGCTGACGCTGCTAGAGAGTGCTGCAGCTGCAGTAGTCTATATACACCATCAGTATAGAGAGAGAGAGAGAGAGAGAGAGAGAGCAGAACGAGTATCCGGAGTTCGGAGAATGCAGACGCAATAAGAGACGATAATATAATACGAACATTGTTTTGCATTTCTATATAGTCTTTTATATACGCGCTATATACTCAAATATTCGAAACAACTGCTAGCTATATATACTTGGAGGAGAAAATTTTTCAGCGAGAAGATGAGCCATTAGTAGGTCAGCCGCGGCGTGCAGCTGAGTTCGCGCAAGAAGTTATCTGTGTGTGTGTATATATATATATGGTGCAGCTGTAGGAAATTCGCCGAAACTTTTCCCATAAAATAGCGTGAGTTGCGCCTCGAGCACGTCTCTATCCTTCTTCGCGCGCTATGCATTCTAAGAGTATACGCGCGTTTGCGAGGAATTTTTCACAGAACCTACTCGCGAATAAATATATATATATATACGGCGTGACAGCTGTTTTGTCGCGCAGTATATAGTATAGTGTATTATATACAGGAAAAGGAGGTTTTTAGTTCAGCGACAATTTCGCGATAGCGCACTTTTACTCGCGCGAATTTAATTGCATTATACAATACATAGGTACTATATATAATACGCGATGGCAGATATGGACAGTAGCCTGCATCAAGTCGAAACTTTCGAAAAAGCCAATAATGGCATCAGTGTATATCGATCGCAATTTTTCGCCGAGCAATAACACTAACGCGTTCAACTAATTGAGAATAGTCGAACCCGCAATAATCTCGTTTATCCGAGACTATATATACTGCGTAGTCGTATATGTGCGTGTGTATGTCACGATCAGGAGAGAAAAAACGCGTTGAATTTTTCGTGTTTTTTTTTTGTCACGTGTATACACGCACATACGGGGACACGTTCGTTTATATGGTGTGCTTTGTTTTCGGGAGCGATCGCGTGATAAATTTTTTTGCCGCCCGGCTGTTACATTCACGGAGGGACGACCTTTTGTTTTGCAAGCTTTTTTTGCGGTAGCTGTATAGAGAAGATTGGAGAGATTCGGTGACGCTTTTTCCGAGAGAGCCCGCGATGTGTGATATTTTCGGGGGATATGAGCGATTGGCAATCGAGGGGATTGTTTTTGAATGAAGTTATGCTTCGTTTTTTTTTTTTTTTTTGAGAGTGGAGTGCGCTATCGTTTTTATTTTACTTCGACTGCATGGCTAACGAAATTTGATTTACGGTCGTATTTCGGTCATTTCGTATGAGAGCGATATGCGTATGTTTCATTACAACATTTATATTATGCTTTTTATGCGCGAAAAAAGCTTCTCTGCGCTTTTTAATAAGTACACATATTAAACTGAAAAATTTCTTCAAAGTGTCCGCAAACGAAAAGCACGAATATTTATACACCGAAAAAACGTTCTCGACAAAACACAAGTCTTCTTAAATTATACTCCACACTCTGCCCACACGACCGCATTGCAAAATTTATATATGGAAAAATGTCGCTTCTAAACTACACCCCGTGGTCGAGTCCCCAAACAAGAAGAAGAAGAAGAAAAAGAAGACGCAAAAGTGAGTCGAAATTAAAAACTCGCCCATACAAGTTGCATCAAGCGAACGAGATACGTGTGAAAAAGTTGGCGGCGCCGCAACCTGTAAGCGCGGCTACGAGTTCGCTTTTATATGGCCAGCCGTCGGGCCTTAAAAACTTGCGGATAACACGTTATATATATATACAGGGGACGCAAAAACGCGCGAGCAGCAGACGGCGCCCGAACGTATTGCCGAGAGGGTGTATATATATCGGCTTTGCTTTATAACGCGCTGGGAAAAAAAGGAGCTGATGGATGAGGATATTGGGGCGATCATGTTCAGGAAAAAATGGCGATATTCATCCAGAGAGATTTTACGCTGCTTGTACGTATATAGGTATATACAGTATAGTTGTTGTTATTTATACGTCAAATGGAATGTACGTCGTAATATACTTTCACAAAAACAGCTGATGTTTGAAGCGCACGTTGTGTACTTTGGCATAATTGTTCCCGGGAAACATATATGCGAGTTCAACAACAAGCGATTACACGACAATGAAGAGCTTTTAAAATTGCACATCTACGCTCGTCGACTCAGAGAGTGTACAGCGACTAAGCTTATCGTAAATGTTTGCTCGCGAGGTGGGTGGGTTTGTCGAAATTCGCGTTTTTCGGCCAACGTTTACGCCGAATGAATTGAAGCTTTAATTTCGAGAGTTTACCGTTGATAATACACGTCCGATGGACGCGAGCTTTCGTATAGACACATGAATATGTGTGGGACGGCCCTGCGGTTACTTTTAATAATTCGTGCGGTAAAACCGACACAACTTTTAATCTTCAGCGAGATTTTTCCGCTGACAGGATTTATACATATACTCAACGCACGCTTTAAAATAATAATCGAAGCGAATTGAATTTCGTTATTATTTCGCGCGAGATAACTCTCGTTGAAAAAATTCAGCCGGAGGATAAGTATACTATATATTGTCCTGACAGTAGAGAGAAAAGAGTTGCTATGTGTGTGTATGTGTGAAGAGACACTCCTTTATTGCCAATGGCGGTTGTTTCCCTTTCTTTTCTCCGGCTTTTGTGCAGAGTGTCGCATCTATTATGCTTTTTAATAAAAAAAGCCGAGTAGATTCCTCTCGCGACTGTTTCTATATTAGCTTTCCTCACTTCTTAGACGCGAGAAAAATGAATTAACTGCAGTGAAAATGAAAAACGTCGGTGCGCGAGCTTTAAAAAGAGAAATGCAAGCTCTTATCTTCGAAAAAGCTCGTTGGACATCAAACCATTCGCCGGATAGCCGCACATTAGACGTATACAGCCGCTCGTTAAACGCTTTGAGCCGAAACGCATCTCTCTCTCTCTCTCTCTCTCTCTCTCTCGATAGTAAGTGCCGTAACCTTTCGACAATACGAGTATAGTACACACATATAGGCCATTTCTCAGTCCCTCGCGTATCTCGGAGGCCGCTTTATACCCTTGCCTTTACGCCCCTCGCTGTCCGTTATATAGCCTCCTGGCACGCTTTGTCTCGCGTGTGTTCGGCTGTCGCGTTTGTAAAGCTTCTGAGTAGCCGCTTTCGTGAGACGTATATAGAGAGATTCTCTGAATCTTTCTCTTCTAGCTTCTAAGAGAGTATAGGCTAGCTGCTTTCAAGCGCCTCGAGAAATTGTAAAGGAAAACACGGGGCTGAGCTTGCGCTTCTATTTTTAACTTGCTCTTTCAGCATCAGGAGGCTACTGCCGCGAGACTCGAGACTTGTTCGGCTCTTATTAGCTGCTGCTGCTGCTGTGTGTGTGTTTCTGTTTTTTTTTTCTGTCGCGTGTGCGTTTGAATGCGCGGTTTTCAAAGCCATTTGAGAATCAGCGGGGTTTGTACGTTATGCCGGTGCGTGCGGTGACTCGGTAAATAATTCATTCGAGCGAGCTGCTTGTACATACATGTCATACGTATTTTTTGGAAGCATGTATATATTATACATACTTTTTTAATCCTCGCGACACTACGATCTACGTTTATAATTTCTCGCTTTCAACGCGAATCACAGAGTATAAAGTAGGTGCACGAGGAAAAAAGCAGCGACTCTCATGAATATCCCGCGCAGGCCATTAAACATTTTCCGCGCGCGAAAAAGAGCCCCGCGACGACGATTCGTACATATATATATATGGCTGCACACACAGTTGGAATTAAAAGCTCGCCACTTGCGAGCTTGTGTGTATTAATGATTTAGCTTTCCTCGGCTAGATATATATTACAGCACGCGGAGTCCGAGTGAAAATTCCCAAACGACCTCTTAAAATTTCATACGATCGCAGCATACCGTCTAACGACTACTATAGGGCATCGGAGTTTCGGCTGCTGTTCTTCCCTCCTAATTGGACGAAGCGAACTCGGAGCAGTTCTCGGGGAAAGAGTATAGTAGTATGTGTATGTGTCTGGATCGGAAAAAGTCAAGCGAAGGGATTTCGCCAAGGTTACATGCGCCTCTTGTATATATAGTGTCTTACGTGTATTTTCTAACGAAGCTATACACCGAGAGGGAGAGAGTATAGAGAAAAGTCAGTCTCTCGCTATGGCATAAAGTTTTATCACTGCAATTCTGCGAACTCGTGCTCTTAGTTAGAGTACATCGTTCAATGAGGGAGACTCGCGCGAGGCTGTATACGGAGTTTCTTCTCTTTTTTTTAAGGTTGGAGAGCAGGTCAACTTTTTTTGTTGTTTACTTTTGGGAAATCAGGTAGAGAAAGAAAAGGGGCTTGCTTTGTGTTACTGTGCAGTGCGGGGAGAGTCGCCTTGTGAAAAAATATACAAACGGCTATTGTCACATTTATTCGTGTACACGTTTTCACAAAGGTTATGTGGATTTTAAAAAGAGACTTCCAGTACTAATAGTAACAAAAAGCCACAATAAAAGCTTAAATAAATCTTCTCAACTCATCAGGCACCGCGTTATATTTCAATCTTCCACGTGCAGCGCATGTCGCCGCGAGGAAAAATTTCCGTCGCTCGCACGCTAGTATACTATATATACACAGACACAGGGTACAAGCAATAAACTTCATGAATAAAACATAAAAACCCGGAGGGAAAATCATCTCGCGACAATCAATTACAGCCTGCGTCGCCGCGAAAAAAAGTACCGCAAGGTAAAAAAAAAAATTCTCACTCAATTGAACGTATCCGCACATGACGCATAAACAGAGCTCTATTAGTGCGCAGTCTTATTCCATCGCGCTCGGCTAGAGCCTAATGGCCGATTATTCAAATTTCATCGAGTAGAAGGCCGCTGGCCGAATTCCGAGGGATATATAGGGACCATCTCGTATAAAAGCGCAACCGAGCAAAATGAGCACGCGTCTCCTCGAATTATGCGAGCCACTTGCTGATGTATATACTACTACTGCTGGCTTTATTTCGGCGAAGATTTCCACAGCTCTGTCTCTTTCAAGTTGTGTGTGTGTGTGTGTGAAAGGGGTTATACTCGGTTTGATATATGTAGGTGCGATGCGGTGCTACTGCTGACGAACAAAGACACGGAGAGACGCGCGTGCGTGCAAAGTCGGTCAAACGAGATATGCCGTGCTGTGGTTTCTCTCTCTCTCTCTCGACAAGTTATATAGAAACAGACAGCTACATAGTAGTGGTAGTACTTTGATTTTGGTGTTTCTTTGGTATATACTTGCTCTCGTGATGATTAATTTACGCTGCTGTTGCTTAAAATTTACTCAATATAGAATATTTTTATTCAATAGAGCGCTCGCGCAGCTGTGGCCTAATCCCAGGACCCGTTTCAGTCGGATGGCAATTCTCTTTTTATCAAGGCACTTGAGATATATAGCGTGCGCGGGGATCAGGGACCATCGAGACTTTGTATCGGCGACGGTGGCGGCACTACTACTACTGCGACGAGATAAATTCCGATATGGGATTTTCCCCGGTCGGTCGTCCGGAAAGATTAATTTCGAGCGCGTATCGAGGTCAGCACTGCGAGAGCTTTTTTCTACCTAGTGGAAACGGCCTATTGGCCATTAACGCTCATTGATTATTCAATGGCGAATTACGGAGCAGCACGAGTCGTTTTAGCCGCGGTCACATTATAAGCGCTATCCTCTTTTTTTAACTAATGTACCGTACCGGAGTTGTGCCGCGCATGTCCACTTTAGCGCGTTTAATGTGAGGGGAGAGCAAATTTTTCTCTCCTAGCTTTTACCGGACGGAAAGTTTTCGAGTACATCATAAAATTTTCGATATTAGGAACGAGTATCAGGAAATCGAGAGAAATGCGTTGAATTTTATTTTTTGCAAGAATCAAATTTCCCGCAGTATTATATTGAATCCCGACGACTGCTGCTGCCAAGAAAGCTGAATACAATAGCTCGAAATAAATCGCATATAATATACAGAATGCAGAAACAAGCGACAATGTCATTAAGACGAAGAAACTGCATCAGAGAAATGTTAACGAATGCGCAGTCAACGGTGGCGGGGAGGATGAGGGGGTGTATAGGGTAATCGCGCGATTATGCCACGAAGTCACGGTTCGTTATGTCCTGTCTATGTGTGTGCGTGCGTGACAAAGGCCTGAGCCCCGTCGTTAGCGTTGCTTTGTCGCGAGTCTACGCGGTTTGCGGCTCAGCCAACCGACGGACTATACGAGACGACGACTCGACGGAAACGCTAAGCGTTACACGCCTCGCTTGACTAATCTATTTTTTATTTTACGAGCTTGCACTGATTAACTCACGTGACGATTGTTTCACTGCTATATTATAATATATATCCGTTATCACAAAATAGCTTTATTTTTCAAAGCTTTAACGTATATTATAAGCGAATCAAGCTTATTAAAAGGACAAAGAATCTTCTTCTTCATCTCCAAAGTCCTTAGTCAAAGTTCTCAAACACGTCGATCCCGACGTCGTAATAGGCAAGTCCATCGCTATAGTCCAGCCCGAAAACAGCCACGCCTTGGAAATCCTCTCTCTCAAAGACGACGACGGCGGTAGCTTCTCTCCCGGGACTACCGGGCTCATTTGCCTTTGAATCGTCTTGCAGCGTCGCACCTGCTACACCGAGTAATCTCTTTCTCTACTCGAGATTTCTGTCTACATATAACGCCGCCGCACACCGTGTGTGCAAATTTACATGCATATATGCAAGAGAAACACACCGAGCCACACACGTGTGTATAGGTATATACTTTTTTTTTCGCCCGCGAGGTCGTGTTTTCTTTTTCGCCTCGCCTTTTTACGACTCTAGTTTGCAGCGTTGGCGGCTCTTTTACGACCGGGATGAACGTTTCGACGTGGGAGAGAAGAAAGTTTTGATTCGGGGGATCGAGTATTATAGCGTAAATTTAGCGAGTTTTCGTTATTAACAAAGAGATATCGGGAGGCATATGGATTGAAATGTTTTGTGTATATGAGAGGTGTGGTTGTACTAGACCTATTTGATTAAATTTATAAATAATTGAGTGGGAAGAACACGGTTTTAGTTGAAGTTTGCATGTGTCGTATACAGAAAGAGATTTTTATACGAGATTATAAAGATACATAATGAGCTTTTTAATTTTGTTAAACAAGATCCCTTTGAAGCTTCCTTAAAATGCGCAGCGATGAAATTGAATTCAGCTCGTTAAACACAGTCTCTTATTCAATCCTCTCCAAGTTTGCAAGCTGTCTGTTTAATGAAGTCGAATGAAGTCGATTTGTTTTTTTTTTTTTGCATTGATGCTATACCCAACAGTCTGTCGATACTGTGAGAAACGAAGAGAGAGCGAGAGAGAGTTTCGTAGCTAATAAAAGCAGCTATTAATAATTCCGTAGGATGCCAGTTGCACTGCACAGTGATAAATCTGATAAAAAGAAATCGGTGAAAAAGACGTGACATTTAAAATATTAAATTCCGCTTGAGAGCCAATGAAACATCTCAATTGTGGAGATAAATTTTATTTGAAAATCAAGAACGTCGAAATCTGATTTATCCTAATCAAATTTAATGAAAACACAACAAAAGATCAGAATAAAATGAAGAGCACTGATAAAGTCCTTTAATATTTCAAACCCAACAAGTTTTTCTGCTCTACATTCACGAACGGAACAGGACACTCCCGCGCAAGCTCCCATCAAAAATTCCACCCCGAATATATCGAACTATCCATCTCCCGAACGTCACTCGTTCGCACTTTCCATCACACAGCAGCGGCATTCCCAGTCATATTTCCCGCCTAAAAATAACCCATAAACTTTCCAGTCTCCGTATTATATCCCATCATCGATTTTCCTGCCTCGAATCCAGAGACTATACACACCCCAAACCTACCACTCTTTCTTCAAGCTTTTTTGAGCGCCTCTCGCCTCATTATTCATACACGATAACCAGCCGCGCGGATATAATTAGCTTCAACGATTAATATACATACGTTTCGTGTTGTATTCCCGCGTGAAAACGAATGCGATTAATCAAGCGAGAAAAACGCAGACGCTCTGTTTACCTTTGTCGCTTATTCCGGGTTGTAAAAAGTATATATTTACACGATGAGATAGAAGCTTGCGTGAAGCTCTCGAGTTGGAAAGAATTTGCGCGGAGCTTTTTTTCAGAATCGCGTGTTGGGAGCGAGTTAAGATGGTCGGAGCAGAACAATGGAAGGAGGAGTTTTACCTCTCGGAGATGGAGATCGGGAAATAGTTGGCGATTGATTGCGGTGGGCAAAGTATTTCGGTTCCCTTCTTTTCTTCGCCGACGAGTTTCCCGCTTTTTCAATTAGAAAGTTCCGGAGCGAACGTTTGTACGTTGAAGGACTGCTCGAGCTATTGTGTCGCGTCGTTTTCTGCGATAAGTTATCTGTGATATGGTGGTGATTTGTGGTGATAAAACATGTGTATAATTTTTAAATTGTTAGGTACGACTGATTCTAGAGACAAATAAGGAGTATGTATGGGATTCTGCTTTTGTGACGACTACTATTAATTTGCTGTCAACAGTGCGCGCAGCTGTTGGGAAAGTGTTAAAAGTAATCGCAGGAAGTCTAATTAATTAATTAATTATGTTGCAAAGTCGAGAGAACAGTTTCTGCAGATGTAAGTTTTTACGCTGAAAGTAACACTCTAACTCTTGCTAATTTGACTCGATAAATTTAGGTCATAATTCTAAGAGCATTGCTTCAAGCGTTACTGCTGAAACTTTGAAACTTTAAAAACCATGGAGAGAGAGAGAATATTCGAGGGGTAGTTTATGCGCAAATTAAAACGTAGAAGTTTAAAAGGAATTTTATCGCAATTATTTATTCCTTGCGCGTTTTCGAGCTCCCGCTACTCTCGTCGCTGTTTTATTATTTTGCAGAAATTCAGTATTTTAGTTTAGTCGTATTCTTTTTTTGCGAACGTATCGTTATTCTCGTTTCTTTCTCGTTGAGATGCTACGGTTTTGCTATAAATTAAAAATCCCAAATAATGGAGGTTTATATAAGATTTCTTTTGATTGAAAATAAAATTTTGCCATAACTA
This sequence comes from Cecidostiba fungosa, assembly GCA_900474305.1. NCBI lineage: Eukaryota > Metazoa > Arthropoda > Insecta > Hymenoptera > Pteromalidae > Cecidostiba > Cecidostiba fungosa. The sequence continues at coordinate 45,502 of UCOJ01000238.1, read as the reverse complement.
AATATTATTATACGAAACTTTTAATTCGATCTCGTTATCCACACGCAAGTAGATCGTATACGAATTCGGTCAGACGCTCGAAAGTCCAGGTATACAAATGGTTAATATGAGAGGTTCAACAATCGAATTTATCCAACGATCCTTTCACGCTGTGAAACCAAAACAAGCTAAAGGCCCGCACCGCGTTTAGACCGTTACATAAGTCACAATAAGCCAGGATATCCGCGGTTATAAACGAGAATTCCCAAAAGCGGGCAAATCCGCAGTAGCATCAGCAGCAGCATCATCATCAGTAGCAAGACAGGCAGAATCGTGCCAGCAATTCACAATCCAGAGTTATAATTCAATCGTAAAATACGCAAGCTAGGCGAAAATCGGGTCAAAGTTACGAAATGTATAATATACGAGAGACCACGCCGAGCGCGCATACACGTATATATACTGTACATCCGAGCAAGTAGTGAGAGCCCGGGTAGCGTCAGACATCAAATGCACACACAGCAGCAGCAGCGTCAGCGCTATAGATATATATGCCATTATATACCCCTCTCTCTCTCGGCTTTTAACTTCGATCGTATTTTTCCTCAACTCACGAGCCTCGAACTTGTTTTCCATCCAGTGAGAGAGAGCGCTTCCGCGGAGTCTTTCTGGGTCACTGTCACTAGCAGCGAGAGCTCGTAAAGCCGGAGGAAAACAAGCAGCTCAAACCCGAGAGAGAGAGAGAGAGGAGAGAAAGAGGGTCGAAAAAACAAGGGTTATATCCAGTCGAGCGAATGAGTTATAGAGAGAGAGAGCAAAGAATAAAAAAAGGGGTCGTACCAGCGCCCGACTCGACTGCTCCTTCGGTGGTGGCTGTGGTGCAGGAGGCGGGTGCAGCAGCAGCAGCCGCGCTCCCGCTCTCGGCCTTATCGCCCATGCTGCTGCAGCTGGTTCAGCGAGGAATGCAGGGGCCGAAAGCGCTCGCTCTCACGGGCTTTCGATCGTAGTAGTAGCAGCCTCCCTACTGCTGCGCTCTCCTCTCCCTCTGATGGCTAAACTCTTCTCTCTTCTCTCTGGCGCGCAACCTAACCTAGAAGCACTCCTCTAGACTCTGCTTTTCCGTCCGTCCGACAAGTAGACAACAGCAGCAGCAGCAACAATAATAATAACAACGAGAACTACAATAACACAAGGGGAGGGGATATGGCGAGGCTCTCACACGCGCACGACCCCACCTGGGCCAGGAGAACCGATGCACTCAGCACTTGAGTCTCGTTTTAGGCATGCTGCATCCCCTCTGGACCCCGCGTGTGTGTCTCTCTCTCTCTCTCTGTCTGTCCTAATCACTCGCGACGAGAGTCAATACACGCGCTGGCTGCTGAGCAGCTGCAGAACGGCGACACATGCGTAGGGCAGGGTCGCCACTGCGAAACGACGCCTCGTCGTCGTCTACGCGGAAAGATTGCTCGAGCAGCACTGGACTTGTGTCGTCTCTCTCTCCACAGCAAGAGATGCTGCTGCTGCTACTGCTACTGTATATGTGTGCGCGCGCGCCGCGCCCCCGCTTCTGTCGTCTGCTGCTGCTGCTCCCCTTTTTGATCCTCTCGCAAAACGAGAGGGAGAGAGAGAGAGATGTATATAGATAGAGAGGACAACAGAGGAGCACACGCGTTGATCAGCGTGCGAGGGAGAGAAACAAGAAAAAAGTGAACCGTGCGTGTGTTATATACACTCACACACGCGCGTACAAGAGGGAGCGTCTTCGGCTCCGTCACGACCCGTAACGTCCCGGGCGTAGTGAGCTGCTCTCTGCTGCTGTCGCTTCCACCCTTGTGCAGAGCATGTTCGCGCCTGCGCGAATCTCTCGCTCTCTCTCTCTCTCTCTCTCCGGGCACATCATCTCTCGCGCTCTTTCTCTCTTTGGATGCTGTGCGCACACCGCCGGCCTCTCTAGCTCGCGCGCGCACATCCAGAGCTTTTGTCCGCCGCGGCTTTCACCTGCTCCGGATTTCTGATGCTGCTATAGCTGCTACTGCTACTGTGTGTGTGTGTGTCTGTCGCGCCAACCAATGGTCGTATTTTCCTCGAGAGATGGATCTTATTATTATTCTTCTCGCTGATGTGCGATTTTCTCGCGACCAATCGAATTCGAGCAAACTGCTATGCAGCACTGAACGTATATATGCTATACACGCGGCCGCCGCCCAGCGAGGGAATTCGAATTTGAAATTCCGAATCTCGCTTTTTTTTATCAGCTCATCTTCGAGATCGCTGTCGTCCAGCAAAAAGTCAATATACATGTGTGTAATACACAGCGGGAGATGTAGTATATGACTGTGCTCGCATTCCTCGAGATTACATAGCGGCGGCCGCGCCCGCAGTCAGTCGATCGTTTGCTTGCGCGGATTTCGGTCGACATAAGTCTCGAGGGGTCAGCGCGCGTTATCACTCCCATCTCGATATACAGAGCCGATATACTGCTGTAGCTTGTTTTTTTTTTCTTCGAGGCCGTGCAGATGTGCCGGGGATGACTCGTCGATGATGTCTGCGCGAGATTGATTGTGCTGCGAAGGAATCATTTGTTAAAAGTATAATGCAGCTGGGGGCTTTTTTTGGAAGAAACGAATTAGCTTGCGGGAGGGCTCGAGCTTGCAAGCTCTCTCGAGTACTTGTTTGTTTACTACACAGTGGAAAGAGTAAACAAAATTTTAATTATCCGAACTTATAATAACAACTTTGATATAAAATGCGTTATTATGTTATTACTACGTTCTTATGCAGGCCCTCTTTCGGTGCTGGTATTTATTATTAGAATACTCTGCGACTTCGAGGAGTCAACACCGCCAGCCGCCGGAGGAGGAAATTTTCTAAATCTGGAAACGATTTCAAAGGTATATATGGAAACAAAGGGGAAGTCAAAAGTCGACTGAGGTGATTAGTGATATCTTCGACTATAAGCGTTTTCATAACGTGATGCATTCGTATGATGGAAACTCATATTTACGCTTATATATTTTCACAAGAAATAATAACTCGTTATTCCACTGCGTGCGAGAAAAAGCCTTGAACTTATCCCGCAGCAACTCCATAAATCAGTCGATGCGCTATATAAGTAACTTTGCGCGCGCGCGCGCGAGAAGGAGAGCCAATATAAGGGCTTCAAACAGATCGCAAAATGGAACTCTACTCTTTCTCACAACTTTTCACTTGGCCAGCACAGATATATATATATATATATATATATACAGTTCGACGATATCCACCACTATATACACATCAGCTCAAGTTTCAAAAACAAACCCGGAAGCAGCAACTTTTCATGCAAGCTTCGCTCGAAACTTCCTCGGCCGTACTTCTCCTTGGGCGCGAAATCTAATAAGCCACTCTCTCTCCTTCTGTAGTGGCGAAACTTGCAGAGCCGGAATTTCGCGAGTCTCTCACATATGTATATATATCCTCATACACGTGATAGTCTTGCGACGGCGACGAATTTTAATTGGCCTTGACCTGCATTCGTTGCTAGCTATATACATATAGATACGATGAATCGTGGAAAGGAATATCGCATATATCCCTCTCTCTCGACCTGTAGTGTGGCCGGAAAGATGGATAATACTTATATCGTGCCGTGTGTCTCTCGCGACGCCGAGAGCTACAGTGTATAGTACAAATGAAGCTTTACGAGCTGCCGAGTATGTTTGTTTCTTTCTTTTTTTTCAAATGAACGTATACACGCGCGATGCGAGCCTGGAAAACAATGATTTCGAGCTCAATGCAAAAGTTGGATGTGCTACTACTGGTGTACGATTTTTCGAAATAACGCTGCGTCGAATAAGTATGTAGTTTCAGGGAAAAAGTAGTATTATTCTCGAGAGAGAAGAAGAGTATTTCAGAAACTTTAGACGACTTTTACTCCCATTCTTCTAATGATTTTTGAATAATCACGTTACACGGCTCAGAAATTTCAGCTGAAAGGATACTACTACGAACATATTGAGTTTCAAAGCATTATTATACAGGTAAAGTGTCGCCCTAATGTGCTCTAATTTTCCTATGGAGACTCTATACACACGAGACTCATTTTAAACGACTAGTTTGAAAAAAATTCAATATATTCCGGGAACTCGGTAAAACTTGAAAATTAACCACGTTATACGCAAATTTCCACGACCGATCGAACCTCGTCCCCCGCATGTCTACCTATATATATATAACTCGTCGGTACAGAGTCTGTGCACCTGTCGCACGCATGTCGCGGCGGTATATGGTAAAGGGAAGTCCATTATTATATCCATTCCAATACGGCCGCCATGAAATATGTAGTCGTCGCTATAGGACGGCTTTCGATTATCATCCTGACTCGACGATTCCCTTCCGATATCTCCTGCACAAGTATATACGATGGTCTCGATCCTCCTTTTTCTTGCCGGCGCGCGCTTGACCCGATTTCACCACCGCTCGACCTTCCCTCTCTCGCTCGATGAGATATGGTCACTTTTGTATTTGTCACTTTCGCGAGGGGGGAGAGAGTATGGAACGAGATAGCACGAGGAAAAGGGGTGATGGCGGTTTTATCTGGGGGAGGACGAGCGAATACGGGGGGGGATCTTCGTCGGGGGGAGATATATATGTATAGGATGCAGGTATTTATAGACGAGTGTCGTTTTGTATGTTAGCTCGATTGCGAGCTGAGGACTGAACTTGAAGACAGCGGTATATGTTTTAATTTCTTTGATATATGGTACATGAGAATTAAGATATGCTTTGATATCAGGGTGATGAGAAATGGTCTGGGTACTACTCAGAATTTTAGCTGTTTCGATCGGGGTAATATAAATGTTGGTTATTGTTTTGATTAGCTACGTACGCTCTTCGCTAAATTGCCAATAACCGAACAACAGTAATATTTCTTCTAGAAGTAAATTTTCTTATTTGCAAAATATTACGCTGATGATGCATCAAAATGATCGACATCTTATTTCATCCTCTGGCATCAGCGAAAAAAAATCGAAATATTATTCCATGCAAATGAACCGTCTCGGATACTTCAAAGCAGCAGCCATATTCCTCGCGACGGTAATAAAATCGCAAGAGAGTCTTAACGACGGCGAGACCCCGAGAAAAGGATAAATAAATAAGAAAAGAAGACTGAAGGGAAAAGTGGCTCAGTTCGATGTTTACACTGCAGAGAGAGCGAGCGTGCTATGTGTGTCCCCAGCGTAAGCCTTGTGACTCTACGGAGCTAAAGCTAAAATACTGGATTTAACAGGTATTACGACGGAGCTGGTATATACGTGTATAGCATGCCGAGTAACGCACGTCGGACGAATTAACTCTTATTATCTTGGGGCTTGACAGCAGCGAAGAGACTACGTCAAGATCGGCTTATGCCGAGGTGATATCTAGGCGCTTTTTAATCAAGGCAAAATTCATTTTCTAATATAATATTCCTGGTGTTTGTTTTCGTGAGATAATGCAAGCTGTATAGATATACACGCGTTGTTGAGGATTACGGGCTGTTATTATTTTTTTTTTTTTTAATGGTTGAACTGTACATTTTTTTAAGTTTGTCGTCATAAAAGTGTAATGGATTTTGTTCGCAAGAGGTTTTACCGAGTTGTTGCGATACAAACATCTTGATTGTCAATTCTAATTTGATACGACTGGAATAGCTCACCTTTTAGAACTTTTAAAGTGTTTGCATTTATTTGAAAGTTTAATGCTATGCTAGTGTGTCTAGCTGACTCTGAAGAGGAGTTTTAAAACTTACGCCGTGATTTCAATGCATTTCATGACAAGACACTGTACTCACCTGAAACACAAAAAAAACAATATATTAGTTGCATAAAGAGAAGAATAATGGAAGAATGAATAGTTTAAAAGAATCAAACTTTAATAGAAATTTCTCGGTGTATATCTCTCGGTGGATGTTAAAGTTTCCTTCGAAATCGTATAATCACTGACCTGGAAAGCTTTCGGAGAAATATTTCTAAGCGTAATGAACGTACGAAACCAAGAGAAATGTATGTACCGCAAAATAAGCTAAGGCAAAGGACACAACTGTACACTACCCCGCTTTTTTTTCTCAATGGTTCTGTTTTCAGGAAACAAGTATAATGCGGTGCAATAAATTGCAGGCTTAGCCATTCATGCTATAACATTGAAAGATGTAACGACTTTTTGCGTTTGACAGCAGCTTCTCATCTATATAAAATAATTTTCCTGCAACGTGTTATTCAATATTTCTTAAGGCAGTAGCTAGCTAAAACTTTATAAATCAAGTTCGCCGAGCAAGTGCTAAAAATATATCACACGCACAGGCGGCAGCCCTTAAAAATTCAGCGAAAACGAGTTAAAAAAAATGTGCAACATTCAGCTGCAGCGAGTTTCGTTAATGAGAAGCTCTGCTCTTGCCAGTAGCAGCAGAGGCAGCAGCAGCAGCAGCATCCAGTGGTGGTATAGCACAGGCCGCGCCGGGATCGATCTTCGCGAGAGAGGCTCACCTCCAATCGCCACCTGCCCGGAAAGTGCTTATCCGCTCTCGCCTCGCCCACTTCTGACTCTCTCTCTTTTTCCCTCTCTCTCCTCTTGTTCCAGAGCAGCGTAGCTCTTCGAAAATCCGCGAACCTCGCCAAACACGAAGCTCGTGTCGTTCTATTTTTAATCACGGGTCTTCTCCGCCGCTTGTGCCGCTTCTTCTTCTTACTTTTCACACGAAACCTCGGGAGCTTGCGACCCTTTCGCGAACACTGGCATTCGATTTGAAAGCGTGTGTGTGTGTGTGTGTGTGTGTGTGTGCTTGTTTCTTCTGTACTTCGACTATTTTCTAACTTTGATGTTTAGATTTTTTGCTAACCCCTGATACTTTAATTTCAGCGTGAAATAAACGCGTGAAATAAAAATAAATTTATTGTTTAACAATTAGCTATATATGTATGATCGTATATACGTGGTAAATTAAAATTTAAAAAATGTATATTTCTTTATAGCTGCTAGGGGAATCCAAGAGGTAGCTGGAATATATCCTCAAATATTTTTCAAGCAGCTGCTTCGCAAAAGCCTCACGTAAGCAGTTAGACAGAGAGAACGTTCCATCTAATCAATACTAACTGATATTTGCACGAGCCAGCAGCCACGAACCGAGGCTCTTTTTCAATTAGGTACAAAATCAACAGGTATCACCTACAGCGATTGCAGAACTCCTAATGATGCCTTCTCAAACTCTAGTGAGTTCACCTTTACAAACACCATCAGGGGAATTCGAACCGATGCCTTCATCGTGGTGACCAGAAGGATTTTATTTTATCATTTAAACTATTCGCAGAGATATAGTGATGCAGATGAAATCAAGCCTGCATACTCATGCGAGAAACAGAATCGAATACCAATTAGTGTTAAGGGTCAAAAGCCAATTTTAAAACGTGGGAATGCTATAATTATACGTACAAGTTCGTGCAGTCGAGTTATTTTCATTCGACGACGCGAGTTTGTGTCTCTTGTCAATTTTTTTTTCTTGTATTCAGTCGGAAGAGAGGAGCCGTGACATTCGATGATTGTCGCTGTCAAGGTCGGCATTGAAGGTGTGTGTGTCCGTGTGTGTGTGTTTTTTTTTCTCTACATCTGGGACAAGGATTCGACTCGAAATACTGCGATGCATACATAATGCAGTTTCGATGTTTCGAACTTGCAATTATAATCGAATGACGCAACTGTCGCGAATGATGTATGAACGTAATACAGTTTTATTAGCAAAGAATTGTACAATTTTCTATTAGTTTGTTTTTTTTTCAGCGTTACTAACGAGAGAATTGATGCACAAAGCTGAAGACAATCAGGTAATTAGAGTATAATAGAGTGTTCTCTCTCAGCAAATTCCACTTGTTTGTTTACTCGTTTCAAATGGTGTTTTGTGACGGCTTGAAAAGCGAGTTATGAGATTCCATCGAAAACAACTTTTTAATGAGTCTCACTTACGGAACGCGAAACAAGTAATATCTATATACAGCAGCGCTGCAGATATTTGCTAAGTGGCATCTTGAAAATACTTCTATCGTTATTATCGCAAGGTAATAATATACCGTGTACATCTTTATCATTAACTTTCTTTTTTTCTTTCTAATTATCTCGATAATTAGAAGGAATCTACGGCTCTGCAAGAAACTCTCAGCGAAAGCATCAGGCGACTGAATATTCTCAACTGATTATGCGAAGCTTCCTTATGACTTCTGGCAGCTGACGCCGCAGCCAATAAAAACGGTATCATCAAGAAACAGCTGCGGACGCTTTGTGTCCCGTTGATTTGAGGAAGACTGTTATCAAACGCTTGTACTTCGCTTTCATTTCGACGAGTGGAAGAGTCTTTGCATCGAAAGACGACAAACGAAGAGAAGCATCCACGGTATAACGAAATTAATTAGTTCCTTCCGGGTGACTCCTAGGCTCTCTTGGTTATATTAATAGTTGCGATGCAATGCAGCGTAACTGGTGCGACAGCTCCTCGAACTTGAAGAATTCTTGGGTTAATATAATTGCCTTGTTTTCATCAACTTTCGCTCCTCGTTTTCCTCATTACACAGACGCTCTCTATTTAACACGCTCATCATCGATTCCAAAAACAAATGCGTTTTGATCTACTTGCCAAGTGTGCATATACTGAATACATTATAAACTTCACGCTATAATCGACAAAAAGAAAAATGCAAGTATACACCTCGCTCTCATTTATCTGAGCTGCAAGCATATAAAACACTGCTCGCTGATAAGAATCGCGAGAAGCTAAATCATTGATAACGCAGGGAGCAAGAAAATAGAAACAGAGTATATGTATATATAAATATATAGTCTCCCCTCGCGCAGGATCAGGGCATCAGTCTGAAAAATTGCAGTCGAGGCGTCTCATGAATTCAAATGGTTTCATTAAGACTTGTTTCTCGTAATCGCGGACGGTTCCTCGATATACGTGCGACGCCCGCGATCAACGTTGAATTTCAAAAACACACACACACACATGTGACTCGATCAATTTCGTATACTATATATGTATAGGTATAATATACGAATAAGCCGGGAATGAGATGAAGCAAAAGTTTTCAGCAGGCACGGATGCTAAATTTTCATCGACGGTAAATTTGTAAGTTGCGCAAGTTTAAAGGCGGTGCGGAACCTTGGAGCGAACGACGACGCCCCTGAGCAATACACCCTCGTCCCGTCTCTTCGGTAACTAATATATAAGTTTATTAACTTGCACGCGCGCGCATATACACAATGTTGATACCCGCTCGTGCGCGCACTGCGCGTCGTAATTAAGTTCCGAGCAAGCTTTAAAGAGAACTGCGCGTGCACTTATCGTAAATAAATGCGTTGCATACGCCTTTTCGACTGTATTATATAAGTCTTTAGAATTTTCCGAATATTTTAGTAGTGAAATTCTTTTCATTATGCTTTTAGCGATTTTGTATAAAAGTGAAGTATATAGTCTATAGGTAACTCCTGTAAAATATTCTCGAAAAGCAAGAATTTCCATTACACGAACAGCGCGGAGAGCAAAAGCGTTCAATCACGCCGGCATCGGAGAGATAATTTGACTTGCATCAAATTACGCCGATGTCCGACGACGATCACGGCGAGATCTTTCATTCCTTATAATATATATATATATATATATATATACCTTGGCTGATCGTCTCTCTTTCGACGCTGCAGCATAGATTCTCAAATGGAAAAAAAAGGTCACACCGAGTAGCGCAAGACGTCGATGAGGAACGGGACGAGAGAGAAAAAGGGAGCAGTTATACACCTACATATATATATACATGAGACGAAGGAATATTCCTCGTGCCTTCGGGGATAATTTAAAGTTTAGTGCGCAGCGCCACCGCGATCCTTTCATACTGCGGCGTTTCTTTCGTTTTTTTTTCTCTCTCTCTCTCCTCCCCCCTCTCGTTATACTCATCCCACACTGCAGCTTCTTTCGTTATACCATCCTCGTTATATAAATTGAATTCAAACCCGCATCATATAGCTATATACAACTAAGTACACAAAACGGCTTTCAGTTTGGAATTAACCGTCGGCCGGCCATTTCTGCTGATGTCGCCTAATTATACGAGAGTCGGCAAAAGCGTAGCAGTGACATTATTTTTTGGCTCTGCTCCATCATGTATATACTACGTACATATATATCTATAACACTGATGTACACACGCCCAAGAGATATGTGTGTATATGTACATTGTATATACAGATAAGACTTGGTGTGCGATGTTCAGGAGAGCGAATGAATCAAAAAACGCGACGAATATTAGTCATTCTCATTACAGACGTATACGATATCCTCGGCAGGGGCGGGAGGTCGATCGGGAGACAATCGTGTACGGGAAAATAACAATTGCGACGATATCGAGATTCAATTGGTTCGCGTGAGAAGGGAAAATAAGAAGCGGCAATGCCGTGCGATTGGATTGGCTTTCTTCTGCTACTTCTTCTGCTGGCCGAGCTGCGCAAGCTTTACCTATATTGGTAAAACGATACCGCCGCCGGTGAGACCCTATATAGGTGTCTGTGTGTGTGTGTGGTCGCTTTTTTGTTCGTCCCACTCGATCGCCGAGTCAGCATTCCAAAGGTAACGACGATGAGCTCTCTCGCAGCGCCTCGTTCATTACACCTCGCTATATGGGGATGTATATATATATATATATGTATTCACTTTTGTAAGGGCTATTCGGCGTTATGAGGGTGAATTTACGCCGGTCGTCACGTGATAAAATAAAAGGTTTCGGGGGTTTAGAGGGTGTACCTTTTCACGTAGTAGTGTGTGAGAATTGAGGATGGCATCTCGTTTTATTCCCTTTTTATGAAACTTCATATTTTTTTGTTACCCAATTTGAACACTGTATTTCTCCCTTAGTTAGGTTAATTCCTAATATTATTGTTTAATTGCCTTTTGTATTATTTTACAACAATTAATAAGTCGCATTTGCATACTGGCCTTATTTCATCACAGAATGTAATGCATTTAAACTCTCCTGCGCATCCTACACCCGTTTTGTTTTTCGAGCCCACTCGCACTGAAAAACTATCGATATTTCCGAATAACTATATCCTTATTTCCGACGCCATATTGAACAGCTAAAAGTTATCCGCTTCTTTCCGAAGCCGCGCACGTCGCGCCCAGAGACATATCGAAATAAGAGAAGCAACAAAGTTCTATCGCGCGGCTGCACAAACTCGCCTCGTTATCGTCGTATTATTGTGCCGTGCGCTCGATTGCCTTTCAATTTCCCGCGGTAACTTCGAATTTCGCGGCTTTTTTTTCAAAGCAACTTTGTTACCTTTTTTCTACTGAGAATGTAGACTAAAAATTTCTAATGGGGAAAACCACAAAGTCGTTTGCGGCGGCGCGAATATGGAAGCTACTTTTATTCATAATTTTATCGAACTGCACTCATTAGCTTAATGTGCGGCGGGTATCGATGTGAAACGTAATAGGATCGCGCGTTATTATCCTACATGAGTTGGAAATTAAAGTCGAGCTTTCGTCGTTTAATTACAGTGCATCAGGAATAACGCGATGATGATGACGATTGCAACAATTTTTAAGTTTCGCCATTATAACGAGGCCGAGCGTTTATATGCAAACCGCACAAGTTTGATATTCTCAAACCACTTGGCAGTAAATCACGTTATATCTCTTCGAATATGATCTTCAAAGCTACACACGCACGCCTATCTTCACGATCGCTACTACAGTTCTCTCTCTCTTGCAATTCTGTGATTAGACGACGGCTAATGCAATTTCAGCGTGGACTCTCTCGCCAAAGTTACGCGACTCGTGCGTGAGCGACAGCACGGAATTGAGAGCGAATCAGACGTTTCCGTCTAATATATATATAGATATACCTGATATACCGAATTTATCTTTTTATATATAGACCTTACATTTTCAAGTTACTTTACTGGGATAAGATATATTATTTTTCTCACATATAATGCACTAAAATACACGTACATATATAATAAAAGAAAAATATTCCCACAGCGAGTAGCTCCGGTGTGATTAGATTAGTCCAGTGTATAGTGAATAGCGCGGCGCACGAACATGGGCGTGATGTCGACGGGAGTCTCCGCAGTGAGGAGCTATACGATGATTAATATCGGTAGGCCAAATCGGGTCAGGATTGAAGACGCTATACAAGCTTCGGATTCTTCTTCTGCGTTCACGCAGAGATCTTATTAACTTTTTATACGAGCCTGTGCTGCTGATTAATCATGCGATGGGATTACAACTAATCTCGCGGCTCTGGAAGTAATAAATCGTTTGCGGCATATATACAACAATGCGGATATTATTCTTACGAAAGTAATATCTATTTGAGCTTTAGTATAGCTAATGTCCTTCATCCTAAACTCACTTTTGGGATGAAAAAAAAGCCGCGCTAAAGTAAGCAAATGAAAAAAAATCTCCAACACGCAACATCCGCTTCGCAAACAAATAAGGTATAGAATTGCTCGCAGACGTCGACGCGCCTCGTCTTTGGAGGGTCATTCGGTCAGCGCGTGTGTGCTACTATAATCTAATGAATGGTGCAACGGCCCCGTCATGCAGAAATTGTACGTACACACTGCGGTTTATACCAGAGAATTACCGCTCGCCTGAGCAGCTTGTGTACCCCGGAATAATAATAAAAAAAATAGCGGTGTAAACTTCCCGTTTTATACTCTTTTTTCCATCCGGTTTCGTTTTATATACTCAAGAGATTCCGTGCTTTTCGAGCAAAGTTACGGGCGCCAAGCTTATATACGAGGCGTGAGAAATATATATGTAAGTATATATACTCTTGACGAGGAAAACGATGATCCGCAGTTACTAGCTCCTTTTTAGCAAACACGCGGTGGTCATTTGGGCTAATGAGTCGAGCGTATACTGCTGGACTTGAGTAATGAATTGCCAGCATCAGTGATTTGATAGCTCTCCGAGAGTGCTATATGCAAAACGCACTGGCGGTTTGGATTCGCTGCTAACGGGGTTTTAATCATCGATCACGTATATATATACATCGCGATGCGACTGAATGTATATTTTATTCAAACGGGAGTATCTTGTCAGTAGTGACAGTCGGATATAGTCAGACAGTCACAAATCAACGTGGAGTCACACGTTATCGTGCGGCGGCGAAGAGGCTGCGCGAAAGAGTCTTATCGGAAAACCGAGGTATACGCGTCGAAATTATGCTGTGTATATCTATAGAGACGAGAGAGCGTGAGAAGCTTGTCTGTTTGTGCGCGGCAAAGCGACGTTTTTTGTCGGTTCGAATACTGCGCTATATATAGGTATGACTGTTCTGAATAAGAGTCGAGGTAGACTCTAGGGGAAACTCGATGGTATATAGGTATTATATACGAATTTTGAAGAAATAAGTTAAATAGTTATTTAATTGTTTTTTTTTTTCAACAAAAAGACAAAAGGAATGCAACTTGTCATTCGTTTTAACGTAATACAAACGTCGTTATATTATCTATTATCCTTTTGATCCAGACTATATTCACTTGATTATTAATGTCGTCCTCGTACAGATTATACGCGCACAATGTAATACGTGACTACAATAACAAAAACTCATTCCAAGAGCGCAAGATTCAAATCCATTCTCCCTTGAAATTGCCTCTTCTCATTCGCAGCTAGCTCTCGACTATACTGTACTGCCAATTATTCTCGCCAAATCTATAAAGCAGAAAAAAAGCATTTCTCTATGCGCAGGGGTCATACTCGCCGGCGCGATCAAAGACATCCTTTTTTTTTGTCTGCGACAATTCAGTTAAAACCTCCCACGGCGAACAATGGCAAACTTTTCAAAAGCTCGCGCGACGCTTGTCCACACAGACTCTCGGAGTAAAAATGAAATTTTAACGCCTCTACCGCCCGAGGAAATTTCGCCTTCTTCTGCCAAGGAAAAAGGAAAACAATGGGAAATTCTCGCTCTCTTTCGCGAGTCGTCGGTTTTATCATTCAGGCCGCGGCAGCTGTTAAGATACACGTCAAACTCGCGGGACCCGTTTGTTCTCGATACCGTACCTACACTGGAAATTTGCAAAAGTTGTTCGGTCAATGTTAGACGGTCGACGAAACAATTGAATTTCATTATAATAAAAATATTAAGAGATGAACGCGACGAATAGAAGTCAAAGAAAAAAAAACAATCTTAGAGCCTTGACCCTCGGTTCTCATCTTATACACACATACATACGTAACCGAGTACAAAAGGCGCGCTCAATCGCTTTATACAATTGAAAGCTAAAATCGACGCTCAACCGTTGAATCAGCTTTGCTTTGAACGGAGGAGGTACTAGAGGCATCAAGAGATAGAGATAAATCAAGCAACTCTGGACTGGCACATCCGAGATATTCAATAAGTCAAACCGGAGTGTGAGGAGGCATTTAGTCGCTGCAGCAGCACATCATTCGCGTCGCAATAAAAATTCTGACGCACAGACTTTTTCGGTATTTAACGACCGCATTACGTATATTAATTTGAAGGAGGGCGACCGGTGGTGGGAACAGTTGAGAGGAGGGGGATCGATTGATTGAATTTTCAAGGCTTCAAGAAGAGAGAAAGAGTGAGGCACAAAAAGCGGGAGGAAGAGCTGATGCTGGAAAAAGAATAGAGCAGACCGAAAGAAGAGTAATACCAGGCTGGCCGGGGAAAAGGGGAAAGGAGCATGACAGTTTTTGTTCTGAGTAAATAATGGAAAGCTATAAGGCATTCTTGATGAGTTGGGAAGTTTTGTATGATTCTTTGGGATACTCTAAGCTGTATAATTTGTTTTTCCAAAAAAGAAATTTATAACGACGTCGATAGCGAGATAAATCCGATTATATTTGGAAGAGGAAAAGCATAAAGTTAGATAAATGAATAGGAGCAGGAAGGGAAACGGAGAGTTAGGTGCCGAGGGCTAATGTGCTAACTTGTATCGACAAGTAGCCGCAGAGTAACTTGATTCAAGTAATATAATCAGAGAGAAATATCTTAAACTCTCGTATATTAAATTATTAAAGTTAATTCGAAAAAAAGACAAAAAGAGTATATTTTTTTTTCAAATTCCATCCACCAAAGCAGCTATTCATCACACACCTTAATCCGCGCAATTAAAAACTCGCTTTACCTTATCGCTTCATCCGCTTGAAGCGCAATCTCGAGTCAGGCTTTAAAATTCCTCGAGCAGCTCCTTCGCACATGACTTTGAGTCGTGAGCGACAGAATGGCTCCCGAAGGCAATAAATAAAAGAACGGCCTATCGAGCGAACAGGAGAGGACAATATAAGAGACGCGGGGATGGATGAAAATTGAGAACGGAGGAGGAACGATCGGAATCCCGGAATTTCGTCCGGCAAGCCGATCACGTATAAAGCCGCTGCTCGACCCGCCGTTACAGTCGGTCCTGTGAGCTCTGATAGATTATATATAGATACGTGTGTAGCTCTATACATGTGAAGAAGGTGGCCAGACGTGAGCCCTACGCCCCTGCGATTATAGGCGGTATAAATAAAGCTGAGGGTCGGTGTCGACGAGATCTTCAGTTGCCCAAGTCCATATAGTACTGGCTGATGTCCGCTTGGAGTGGCCGACCGTATAAAAGCATGCGGCTGAGAGGGAATAAAGCTGTTTTGGCAGGTATCGATGAATTATATTATTTCGGCATCTTTAAATCTCTCAATTGAATCTTTCCTCAGCCAGTAGAAAAATTCGAGTGCTGTCAGACATACGTGCGTAGGTATCGATGTAAATTGTTCAACAAAGTATGTCGATTGGAATAACATTTGATGAATAATAATAATAATAACGATATAATTCGATGTACGCTTTGAAATACAATAGCTCGACAAAGTACTAGCGTAGCGTGAACTCACCGCGGCTGTTTGTCCATTTCGAATGAAAACGTATATCCAGCGAGGCCGCAGACATTTCACAACCGAAATTCATATCAAGCAACATCAAACGCAGATAATATAATTCTCCTCGGCAATTTTCCGCGTGCGTACTGTACAAAAATCATCGACGTTCTCATCTTTTCCATCACACACATTTTATACTCCGCATAATATCTATATCACATGACAGCTCGAAATACTCGTAGTACACAAACGACTTTATACACACCCAAAAGACATCGAAGAGGACACATTATTTAGAGGTGTGTGAAATACTCGCCACGCCTCGTAAATAAACGCGCGACCAAGAGCTTTTACGGACGTTAATTAGCGCGATTGTTGACGAGCCAGTATTGCCCTGTCGACTCTATATCGATAAATGCATCAACGTCGTTCGCACGCAAGGCACGAATTTTCTCGTCCATCCCGGGCACATGAAAATACAGACACACACACACAGCCATATATCTCACGGCGGCGACGCGACATTTTTTTCAATCGATGACTCCGGCGTATATATACCTATATATACACAGCTTCAATATCACTGCCGCGTTGTTGGTATTTTTAATGTGACTACAGCCGGCTGTAGCTTTCGCAATGAATATTTCACGAGAAGCGAGAGAAGCACGCCCGCTTTCCAGCAACTGAGCGATCGCGCACAATCAAATATTTAAGCAGGGATTCCCGGTGTAAATATTTGATTGTGCGATGGTAATTGGGACATGTGTCGCCGAGTCGTGTGTGTTGGCGGTTTTTCGGAAATTTCACGCCGAGGGGAATAGTACTTTACGAGGGTATATATAGATAGTCAGGGACGCACTTGAACGACAGAGGCTTTTTGTGAACGTGAAAGTATCGACGTTTAGTCCCATCAGATTGACCAATCACGGAGTTCGATAAATGTAGAAAAAAAGCTCAAATATCGATGTTTATATAAACGCACTCGAGGAGCAATTAAACCGTGGAAGCTTTCCGATATACATCCTAAGCCATCGGAGAACTGGAGAAACGCATTAAACGGAGAGAGAGAGAGAGCTAGAGAAACAGCAGCAGCGAAAATCGATGCGGTGCATCCTTCACAAATAAACATCGTAGCTCGTATCCACCAGAGCGTTTCTTCCCTCCCCTCAAAGCTATTTCCCTATAAGCACGTTATCGCATATACAGAGCCTGAGGTGCAAAAGACGCTACAAACATCCGTTTATCCCCCACGGCGACGAGTATCGAACTCTCTCTCTCTCTCTCCCCCTCTCGGTATAGCCGAGAGAGAGAATCCTTTTTTACGACACGACTAGTCGGTGACATAAAAATCCAGCTTCTTTATCTCAGCTTGGAATATATACAGATATATGCGCAGCTGCATCCAGTGCAGTATCTATATAGCCGACGAGGCTGAAAACGAGAGTGAGGAGAGCAGAAGAGCAAAGGCTTTTTTCGCACACGACGAGGGGCGGCGGGTGACATTAGCGGACGCAGCCGCTACTTAGAAAGAGGCGACTCGTTGAGGTCGGCTTCCCCTCGAGAGTCGAGCCTAAGAGCCTCTGATGCTGTGTGTGTATGTGTGTGAGCCTAGCACCAAAGAGGGAGAGACACGGCAAAAAAATGTCTTCAACCAAAGGGGCGCCGGAGGAAAGTAGGGCAGTGGGTGATTGGGCTGCAGCAGCAGCAGCCTATCTCGCTCTTGCGTAACCTCCTCTCTCTCTCTCTCTCTCTCTCTTCCCGGCTTTTACGTCACGAGCTATATGACGTCACAGGCGAGCGACCGCCTGCGCGAACACACATATACACCTGCTGCTGGGGCAAGAACCCCTGCGCGCACACTTGTCGCGTGAAATCTTCTCTCTCGTGGTGTTCAGACGCGGCGAATGAGATTCGAGATTATATGCTTTGGGGGAGAGATTTTCGGAGATGGCTTCGAAAAGTTTGATTGCAACGCATGGAAGGCTGCTTTTTCCGCCTGGCTTATGTACTTTGTTGCGATGTGGAAAGTTCGTATTTAATTATTACTTCCTGCTGGATTCTGTATTTTTTTTAGGTTATTCGCGCACGACGCGCCACCTGTAGGAATTGATTGAACTATACTCGGCGTCTGACTGATCTCTCATTGGTCGACCAACGGCCAATCAGAAAATGAATTCCTTTGTTTTTTAGTATAGGAATACACTGAAATTCGTGACGCTACGGCTACTCTGGAAAAAAGTATGTTTATTTTGTTCGTTATTATAACAAGAATCCGCTTCCGGGTAAAATGGATTTTCATCGCGTGAATAATAATACAGATTGGCGTACGCGCGCTTTGTGAAATTTGAGCTGATGCTATCGTAAATATTTCGATATCATCGATCCGACAAACAACGTTATATATATTTACAGTATTTAGAGAAACTCGTTCGCTTATTGGAGGAAATTAAAAACAACGACGTTAACAAACACGGCAATAAATGTGTAATTTTCAATAATTACAAAAAAAGCGTATAGGAAGCAGTACATTCCCTAAAGACGAAAAACCGCACGGTATTCCGGAAAATTACCACTTAGGTCGCTGACCTGATCTAGGTCAGCAGCAAGTGTATACTATACACATCAAGATCAGAAAGATCGTCGAGCGTTTATTCGAAAACGCGGAGGGTGTGTTATACATATAGAGTATTAGACGCGGCCGGAGAAGAGAATCTTTATTCATGGCGTTATATAGAAGCTCGTTCAGCGACGCGAGGCTGAGAAGCCTTTACGCGAGTTGGGTCTATTATATGCGGTAGCAGAGCAGTTATATAGGAGGACGATGGATTGCCGCGTTTCAGCGAGCAGTGTATTTAGACTAGATCGTTCTGCTTTATTATTGTTCGACGACGCGGACGGAATACGAAGTGGCGCTCAGAGTAATTTAAAAACTATGTGCCCTTTTTTTCTACTTTCAAAAATAATTTTCAATCGAGAAACCCTGATGATGGAGGCAATCGATATATCGCCTTCGAGTTTCTTTTGCCTATACATATAGTCTGCACCCAGTAGTGCTATAACTATAAGATTCCACAGTTGGATTATATAGGATCGAGGAGAGGAGAAAGAGGGCGTGATGTCATTTGATTAATGGAGAAAGTATTGTGATTCGACAGGAAAGATATTCGAGTTTTTGCGTTGTGTTTTATGATGACGCGCGAGCGCTGCAAGGGAGGAGCCGATGATTAACGAACTTTTTATGCGTGTCGCGGATGTATCAATTATCGATCGACGAGTGTATAGCTGCACAATTTTGGTGAGAGAAAATTTTAACGATAGTGAAACGATTTAGTAATGACATGTAATATTAAATATTATGCGACTAACCTATACAATCAGCTGGACAGTCATGGATGTAATTATACTTCCAAAGGAAGGGATTCTGAACAATCTCAGTACAAGTTCTCGCCGTAGAGAAACGCGTTCAAAGAAACTGTCTCGAGAGTATATATAAACTCAAGCAAGCAAGTCTGCAGGGCGCTCTGCTTTTGCGGCTTAATGGACCGCGCGAGAGTAGCCTGCCTGCGGGGCTTGGACGCGAAAGGGGTTGGCCCAGGCGCTTGTAAGGACGAGTCCGAGGCGCTTTCTGTATAAGCCGTTGCGGCTGCCAGCTTGTGTGCACAGTGGATTTGAATCGGTTGCATTTGCATGGCGATGATTTTTGCAAAGAGCATCTTTTTAGAGAGGACACGAGCGGGTGATGCTGCCGAGGAACGACGTTTTCCAAGAGTGCGTATATAGAGGGAATTCCTGATGAGATCGTTCTTTACATTAGATGCAAGAGATGTTTTTAGATTTTTATGAGCTCTCTCATTCGATGATGCTAATTATTCAAAGAGAATGTATAGGTTATGCTTCATCTCTAAAAAAAGGAAAGGACACGAGCGTAAGCGAACGGATGTAATTTGTTAAAAAGGGGGTCGAAGCGATTTTCCGCTGGTACGACTATACTCTAGCTCGATACGAGCGAGAGATGCCTTTCAGGAATTATTGGCTTACGCGCTGGGCACAGAAGATTATCGAATTACGACCGGCGCGCGTTTGTCGCTTTAGCTCGATGATTCGTATATATATATCCGAAGAGTGTATGCAAGAGCTAATATTTTTTTCAATCATTATGAAATTACTTGGGTTAATTAAAAATGTATCATATATATTACACGGGATTAAATTATAAGCGCTACTTGATTCCGTCAGTTATTTCAAAATTATATATACGCCCACTTATAATTGCAACAGTATAATACCGAGCTAGCCCTTTGACGCCAATGTTATATTAAGCTGCGTTAAGCGCTGGCTCCCGGAATTCCCGCAGTTAATTAAATTTCTGCCATTCCGACAATGCTTAATTCAAATATACTCACTGCTCGCTGCAAAAGTACGTAATAAAAACTGCGCGCAAAAAGTAGCCGTCAAATCGAGTACATTTTGTAAAACGAGAAAAATCAAGTCCAAAATAGTATATATATAATACGAGAGTTAACGAAAACTGGGTCAATCCTCGGCTGCAGGAGAGGCTCCAAGATTCATCGGCAAAAACAATATGTGCGTAGAGTCTCCAGCGCGTAGGGAGGGGTTGCATATATATATGCCAACGCGACAGCGTATCCCGTGGGTAAATTTGCGGAGCAATTAGCCGTGCAAATTTGACTTGGAACGATCGTGGCGCCAGCCTCTTGGGACTAGCTGAGCGTGTGTGTATATGTGTACGCGCGCGCAGAGTGAACTAAAGCAAAACAGTGGGAAGACTTTGACGTAGTCCACAGTAGCTGAGAGCCTGCGGTGTGTCCGGGGTGAATTAAAACTGACGATTTTTCACTTCTGTATACAATACACGGTGTATAATATTACACATACAGGACTTGCGAGCTGCAGCCTCGAGTTTAATCCTTCGAGTCCCAGCGGCCTCGTAGTTGGGACTGCTGCATGTAAATTAACTTAGAATTCGAGATACTTATATGGAATGTGTTAACGTTGCTCAAAGTTAATGTAGCGTGGAGAGAGTCGAGGCTCGCAGAGGAGGTTTCATTAATCTTTCAGTGCGAGAATTGATGCGACGCAGTTACACTTCCCGTATGCGATGTTATTGTATAAACGTAATCAAGCAAGCGCGCTATATAACTCTTAATTTTAATCAACGCGTGCAGCGTATTTCGCTTAGACAATGCTCACAGCGTGAGAAAAAAGGAAAAGCGAAAACTCTCGCATGAAAGCGATATAGTCGCGGTAAAGCTAGTTTTCGGAATGAGATAGCTCCCGGCAATAAACGCTCGAATGCCCTGCAAAGAGATAGAGAGAGCACTTTACGAGAGTTTGCGTCTCCTAACTGCGTGCACGCGCGCAACTTTGCCGGGATAGACGATTGCTCAATTAAGTCGATTCGTCAGGCCAGCCACACGAGAACTAATGCGACACAAGATTTTCAGGAATTCACGCGTCCCGTCGATATGGAAATTCCTCGTCGATTGAAATCGCACAGGTTCGATTCGATTGGGGAGAACGCGTATTTCGTTCGGTTGGATTTTTTTTTCGCCAAGACTGCCTTTTTCTGAAAAGTTTTGTGTTTCGTTGAGGATTTGTGCGATGCAGTGTTACGAGTATTAGTGGCAGTTCGTAATGGAAACCGCTGGTGGGTAATGGTACTACGGTGTATTGTATATAACAGAAACGAGATTCTTTCTGACGTTTTGGAGCCGAATGCAGCTCGCGATTACAATCGTAGCTGTAATACAGTATATACTATAACAGTAGGATGCTGCACGCAGAAAAAGTGAGATAAATTTAAGTTTAAAAAAAAGTTATTTCTTGTTAAATCTAAAGAAGTGCATAGTGAATATGAGCATTTTTTAAAGACGAATGCCTAAAGAAGAAAGTAATGGAGAGATCTTTATAAAATATTACTATAAACATCTGGGTTTTGTCTTTACAAGTATTTGTAAAAGTCGATTTAAAATTGAAAAAACATCCAAAAATGTATAAGGTTGCAGTATATTTAAAAAAATATGGGTTATATGGCTTTGTACAGTGACAACGAGCCTCGAACCTAAAGTGCCATATTTTCCAATTATTGATACAGATAAAGTATATATTCCAAAAGTTTTTTGCTAGATAAGTAAATTCGCTAGATAAATAGTGATTTGCTTAGTACCCGTATATTTCTACCTCCTGCTAAATCCGCATTATACATACTTGAATCAACAGCAAACCGAATAACTCTTATACCATCAGCGAAAACAACTTTCTTGCTATAGAAAAAAAACTTCTAGAAGCTCATTAAAACATTGTGCGTCAGTTAAGCCAAAGCATAACCAACATTTGCATGCATGGCAAAATCAGTTTCGCTCGCCGACATCGTACAGCACATACGGATAATTTCAATCGTGGTTTCGACTCTTTCCCTGACATCTATATTGGTTCCCTCTCTCTCTCTCTAATCATATGCGTATGTTCTGCACACGGGAGTTTGCATAAGCATCTAATTTGGATGATCTCGGCTGTAACGAGATTCAGAGGGATTCCAGAGCCATGTACACAGGGAGTGACGACGAGGCTGCTCTCTCATTTCCTGGCGCAAGTTTATAGGAAGTCTAAAACTTGTTAAAACGAAGACGAGGGGGAGAAGGTCTAGAGGGACTAACTGATTGATCATGAGTATTATTAATAAATTAAAAATTAGAAATTCGTAAAATTTTGTTAATATTTTTCAGATTATACAGATTCTCTTTTATAATTGATTAATACGCTGTGCAAATAACGCATGTATTCACCATGTGCGGAACTTGGTTACGAGCGCCCTCCTACGATCAGTATACGAACTTTGGGACCTCTGAAATACATTGGCTTATATGGAAGGTCATCAAAGAAAATTTACTTAAACTTCATAAACCAAACTTCTTATATGATAATCATAAAAGTGCTTCTAATGGAAACAAAAAAAATTACCAACATTTTAAACTACTAGATATTTTAAAAGAAATATTTTTTCATCATCTACCATATAATGCACTAAGGTATTTGAGCAGTCCCATAGTTCGGAGTTTCGCCACCAAAACAGGTTAAAATACATAGGGCGCCAATATTCTCCGTGCATAGCGAATATGTTATTAGTTTACTCGTCTGATATCGAGCGTCCTAACAAAATTTGAAACTGGAAATCGCTCGAAAAGAATGAAATTTTTTTCAAGCTGGAACTTCACAGTGACGCGCAATTTCCTCCAACCAACGGCTTGTATATATAGATATACGCATGCGGATGGTATCGCTCGTCGTCGGAATTAAATTCCGATACCTTGCGCGTCGCGCTTTGGCTTCTGCCACTACCACCATCGCGCACCTGTCTCTTTTCAGCTTTGTGTTATTTACTAACGTGTACGCGAGGCTCAGCGCATTGTGGAGCTTAGCGAGCTCGACCCCTTTTTTTGCGAAAGCTCCCCCTTTGAAAGCGTCGCCGTGGCAGGTACAATGCAGCGCGTAATTTACGTAAGCGAAGGATTCAATTTTTTTATTCTGCAGTACGTGTACATACACTCATTACGATGAATACGCGACTGAGAAAAACAAGAGGAAGAGTTTTTTTCAAGCACTTCAACGAATATAATTGTACTATTGATCCGCGCGTGTCATATAATAAATCGGATTATGAGCTGATGTTTAACGAAATCGTGGAAAAGAGGCGGCACTGTTTGCGTATCATTATTCCCAAGAAGCCAAGTCAAACATCGCATAGCCCTGACTAAACATACAGTTAGAAATTCGGCTGAACTGCGTGTGCGGGTATGCATATTAATCCACTCTTTTTCCCGTGCTCGTAAAAAGCCGGAGCTACATATAAGACTACGGCGCAACACCTCGTAAAGTGTGTATATACATGTATATATTTATATTCTCCGCGAAAATATGCGCGGCATCCGCCAAATCACTTTCCGGGAGTTTACCGTAGCTGCTGGATATGAAGCAAAAAGTATGCAGCGCGTGAATGCTTCATGCGAGAACTGCTTTCAGTAGAATTCAACATAGCTAACCCGGAAATTTCTCTCGGAGGGACGCGGCCAGAAAGAGATTTCGCGCGAATTGAAGATGCAGTTGGGAGGGATGGATATAGAAGATTGAGTTGAGAGAACTTGAGAAATGTAATGATCGAGAGATGCTGCAGGAGATAACCAAGATGGATTGCCATCAGAATGAAGATGGAGTTATACGCGTAAATTGCATTCGGCTATGAGGTCTACTACAATAATATATTCATTTTATGTTTAGAAGAAGATATAATAATAATGTATATGGAGGTTGAAAAATGACGCGTCCTAAAAAAAATTTCCGCCTTTTACCGAGTTATCTCCTCTTGCATGTACGGGATATTTTCCAAGGCTGCTGCTATGCCTGATGTATAAAGAGGAAAAAGAAAGGAAAGAGCCTCTCTCTCTTCCTCTTTCTGAGTGTTATGGATGTAGCGGGTTATATATACACTTTTCTTACGTTACCTCTCTCATTCGTTTTTCCACGTTTTCTCATATTTCTGCTTTTGTACTTTCACCGCGGGCTGAACGTTTTCTTTCAATGTTTTTTCTACCTCCTACTCTCGAGTATACACGCCTTTGCATACATACATTTGTACATATCGCTGCGGCCTCTGGTGCAGCTCTCGTCCTGTGTTAGGTTGAGATTTTCCCCTCTGAATCTCGATAAATTTTCGATAAAACTCAATAGAGCGTTACGCGCTTGAATTTCGGAAAATATATGTTTTTTACATTTTATCTCACCTGGCAGGTATGCTCGTGTATATCTGTGTCATGTGTGAATGTTATACTGCGCATACATTCAGGAATTGAACGTGTTTCTCTCTCTCTGTCTCTTTCTACTTTTTCCTTCCCTGTCGATGAACGTTTCCTTTTCAAACTTTTTCAAAACGCTTCGTGCTCTCAATGCTTGCTCTTTCTCCTATTACAACTTGTATACTGTGATTGCGGACATATTTTTCTCTCTATTTAATGGGAATAATGAAACATGCTTTTTCATTAAACGTGCACACTGATTAACGTATCAAATATTCATTTTTATTTGCTCATTAGTGAAATCTCTGAACCTTGGGGCTTTTTCCGGTTTATGAATAAAAAGTAAGACTTTTGAAATAAATGTGATTAAAATTTCTTGGTCAATGATACACAAAAAATTTCAGATAAAAAATGTAATAAGAATATATTTGAATAAAGATGAAAAGTCACTTTGTCATCCGTCTGTATCGTAAAAAGGCTTGTACCAAATTTTAATCACTTCACTGCTGGCAGAAACTAATGACGTTGTGGTCATTGCACCGAGGCCTTTCAATGATTCAGCCCGGGCCATGTGTGTTCCGTAATTTCGTCATTGCAATAATTCACTCTATCGCGGCTTTTATTTTTATTCGAACGCGTGACTGACGACTTTGAAGCTAAATTAAACTGGCGGAAACCGCCGACTCATTTTTGTTTGTATTTTTGCTGGCTCCAGCTCAATATATTCAGAATCACAGTATAATGTGAAAACTATTTTTGTATTTCGCAAACACTTATAAATTTTTAAAAAAATTTCACTTAAACAGTATGTACCGTATACATGTATAATCTTTTTAAAACGACCGTAGTACATATGTATATGTATAAAGAACAAAACAGTTATAATACTTGGTAATCCAAACAAATCGTTAATCCCAGCATTACACTTGACAAACACCAGCTTATTTTTCCCGGCACCAGTGTAGTAGGCAGCCTGTGAAAAGCGCTATATCAATTCTCTAATCGTCGCTCCCCCCCCTCTCCCCTCCCTAAACCGTTTACCACGCTCTACTATTACAACAAGCCGCTTCGTCGCGCGCTTCAGCCTGTAATCCCATAGCCCTCATAATTAAGACGTCGTCCCCAGTTTCACCCTCCTTATACCTTTTCAGCACACGCGAATGGGTATATATACACCTACCCCCTCTCTCCACCTCTCTCGCGGATGCAGTCCCCCTCCTCCTCGTCGCAGCCGGGCGCGTTCGCGCGCATTACTCGGCGCAGCTCCTCGATCGATAGAGCGGAGTCTGCGTCTCCAGCGCCCACACCTGGATTACACGGACTGGCGCAGCGCCGGGATGTGCACTTGCTGGAGAGAGAGAGAGAGAAAGAGGGGGGAGGGCGATAACGGGCGTGTGTTCTTCGCTGGCCGAATGCGAAAATTTAGAGGCGAAAGGAATATACGAGGGCTGCTGCTCTTTTCCCGCATACAGCCGAGCGAGGCTGACTTTTGTTTTTTACCTCCAGTTGGAATGCGAGACTTGACTCTCTCTCTCTCTCTCTCTCTCTGTCTCTGTCTGTGTGTTGTGTGAGCTTCTAGGAGGGAGGAGGACTAGGTCACACATATTTTTCGAGAGTTATTGTTCAAAGCATTCGGGGCGTTAATGTGCGATTCATTGAATTTTGCTGTTGGGGAAAATTTTAGGCTGATGCACACGTTCACATTCGTTAATGAAAATTATTCAGATTTACACGGAATATTTACATGCAGATTGTTCTTGGATTTTTGTTGGAAATATGTAAGTTCAGCTTCTAATTCTTTTTTTAATTCTGAAATTACTCGTGTTGTTATTTTAGTTTTGGAAGTATGGGCAGATCGCATGCCTTTGCCTTGTTAGAGCTGCAGAAAAGATATTGGTTGAATGATACAAAAATTTAATTCTACGCTTATCAGAATCAAGTCAACCACAGCAATGATTTATAAAAAAATCCCAGCTAAACGATCATAATTCAGATGAGACCAACTTTTTTTCAAACTTGCTCTGTCATATTCAAAGTTTGTTTTTCAGAGACAAATGGATTCAGGCAAAGTCCGCTACTATAATTAGTTTGCTTGGAATCTTTCGGCATTTACATAAAAGTCCAGAATACCTAGAAAGCCAATTAAAGTTTAAATATGTAATGCGATTCAATGAGAAGAAGAACTTATTTTTGTTTCAATTATTCTGGATGCAGAAAAAACTTTTCGGATTTTCGCGAAAAAGTTGCGTTTATTTGAAGTGAAACTCGCGTAATATAATAGTTCTATTTGTTTGCGGAGATGGAATTTCGAAATTGTGAAACAACGATTTAACCAGCAGCTTCTATCAATTTAAGTTGGCAAAATACACTCCACGTAATAAATTGCTCGATCAATAATTGCACATTCAGCAAACGCTGTTACAACACTTTTAGGTTAGCAAACTTTACATTAATTAGTCTTGCTACTACACGACTGCTGTTATTGAACGTAAAACAAGAATTTACTCTTATGCATTAAAGTTTCATAATTACGCTCTTCACAAACCTTGATTTTATAAGCTACAGCCATGATTAAACTTGTTTCCATTAATAAAATCTTGATGTAAATTAAACTAAGTAGTAATATATACGTGCCTTGATGCAAAGCTTCAGTAGTTATATACTAAAAGAAATCCAATTTGTTTTAATTAGCAAGTTTCCTGAGAGCGAGTAGGATAGTTCATATAAAAGTTTCTGTAATAATATCGAATCTCCATTAAGGTGAGGTTGGTCCGAATTGGGGTCGGGTATCGAATGTGCGCACCGGAAGCGTTTCGTCGAAAACTGAGTTAATAAAGTTGCAGATCAATTATGTTCTTTTTTTAAGCCTACATCCAAAAGATACTGACAATTTCAAACGCGTTTTGCGTGTCTTAATTATGTAATTCAGGGCCCGACATGTTCTGTAATCTAAGCCAATTGTCAAGTACACTATATTACATTACACTCAAGAAGTTAATTTTTGTGAGGTATAGGAACTCAAGTATCGCGCCCTTTTGGAAATTGCTATAAATCGGAAAGTCGACCATGCATTATTATTAGAATAGAAACGATGATCGAGGTATAAAGTAACTTTCCATTGTTTAAAAATTGTGATATTTATTTCTCGGAAACTTCTAAATAATTAAATCAAGATTTTTATTACGAAAAAAATACTAAAATAATAAATTCACTAAAAAATATTTACTCAAATGAGACACCCTGCTCCCCACAATACAATAGAACAATATATAATCTATCAGTGCATTGGCACTTGCTAGAGATAATCCTCAAGATCAAGTCAGTGTATTTGCCGCTTGGCTTCGAGTTGCCTCTTCGCGATACCTTCCCACTGCAGAACTAAACTTCGCGCACAGGATGTTCCTGAAGAGAATAGGAGAAAGCCGGGGGGGAGAGAACGGTATATAGGAGAGGGGCTTTTCACACGCGTAATCCAATTATCTTGGCTCGATTGCAAGGGCGAGAGAGGGAATCGAGCGCTTATCGCGCGGCTGCGATGAAAAGTTAATTGCAATTTTAGCGTGCGCTTGGGTCTCGTTTATTTTTTTTATACCATTGTTCGCGGGAATGAAATCGGGGAATTTTAAAATTTTTGTAGATATCCTCGCACCTTATACTCTTGTAAAGCACCAGCGCACGAACGCGTGTATTGATCGCCTTCTGCAGCTGCAGAGTAATCGCGCGAGTTTTCAGATCTCTGGTTGCTCGCGCGCGATTTGCATCACTGATTCGTTGAGTAATGCAAAAAATAAAGCATAAACTTGACACGTACGCGTATAGTTGCTATTTGTCTCATTTTTTTTAACGAACACGCGCGTTCATTATTGCGGAATGTTGCATGATTTAATTGAGTTGTTGAGATTTCCTACATTCGAAACGCGCGCTCTCGGTTCTTCCCTTTGAAAGTATTTGGGTTAACTGGAGCCTGAATTTTCAGCGAAATCTGCGCTACAAACAGAAAAAAGCTAAGAGAATTTTTCCAGTTTACTTTTGGTGCGCAATATTCGAAAATCTGTTTTTACAAATTAAAAAGAACGAGAATTTAGAACTTTTAAGCTTGTGAAGGCTCGATTTGTCGTTTTCAAAATTTGGATTGTGTTTAGGATATATGTAAGCTCGGCGCCATGTGACTGCAACAATAGATTGATAATTTTTTCATATATCAAAAAAAACTGTGACAGGATATTGAAAAATTTTCGACTGTTTGTTTGTTTCCGCACAGCGGGCTTAGGGCAGGCAGCCGCTATATAGAATAGAATTCGAGCATGTCGAATATATCATAGCACTGCAAGACAAGATTGAAAAAAGAGACTATCATAAATAATAAAAATATTAAATATCTACAACTCCATGCATATATAAACCTCGAATTTAAGCTCCAATCCCGCTTTTCGATTTCCAGCCTCCTAATTTTCGCTGTTCGAATTAAAACGCTCGAGAGCAAGTAGCGAAAGGTCGAGAACGTGTGCACGAGGCTGCAATAATGTGCAGACTATGGAGACAGAGAGAGAGATAGAGAGAAAGTACAATCGTCGCTGCACCTCGATCGGATTTACATGCGCGAGGGCTGCGCACATACACACACGAGGATTGTGTCGCGCTGGTCAGCAAGAGAAATGCATCGGGCTTTCGTTGTCGTCGCGTGTGTTGCGTGTACGGGAAGCCGAGGGGCTTGATTTGTACTACTGGCTGCTGCTCTGTGTCGGAGAATGCAGTTACGTATATAGCTGGGGTATGCGATGTACGCGGTAGCGCGGAATAATGGAATTGGTGAGGAATTGTTGATTTTTAGCGTGAATTTGGACATTTCCACTTTTTTTACTGGATAAATGAAGACAAAAAAAATGTTCATACAGTCGTTATTAATTTTAACGATTATGAACGAATAATTAGATAATTGGAAGCTTCGATGAACTAGAGCAAAACGATCAGCTCAGCGATGAATACTTTCTACGACTTCGCAAGCCTGATGGCAGAAACAGAATCCCAGTTGATATGTCTATAGTTCTTGGGTTTCCAATTTAAAAAATGTCTTTTTATTTTTGCTGTTTATATTGTGCAGAATGCAACGCTTTTTAACCTGGTTACTTATAGTTTCAGAGTATGAAACAATGATATGCAGCCAAAAAATTCGATTTAACCGAGGCCCTGAACCCACATGAAGTTGAGGCTCAACGCGTACCGTCTTTAATTAATTATTCAGTTGACCCCAAAATATTGAAAATTTTTCATATCGTATGATAAAAATCAGTACATACATGTGTGAACAATTTTGTCCAGTTCAAGTACAGCCAATTCTTAGATTCCCGATCATTTTAAACGCACCCTCTTCCACCGGGAAATAGCTGCTTCAGTCAGACGAGCCCACATTACAAGCTATTCGTCTAACAGGCCGTATATGTGCACGTGCTCACAAGCCGAGAATCCCAGCCGAGCATTCGTCGTTCCTTACACACATATATATATACGTATATAATACAGGTACCGTTGTAGCAATCCAAGTGTCCTCTCCTCCTTCTACTACCCACCGATACAGCAGCAGCTCAACTGAATTCTGCTATACCTATACCACCTAGACATGTACCTATATTTGAAAGCCACTGCAGCACACGACTGTGCCCCACCCACGCATTTAACCCTCGAGATAATGAAGACGATGTGGCGCAAGTCGCGCACAGATAAGCCACTCACACGCAGGATGCCAGCAGCGAGAGCGGTAAATTAATAGCCGCGGCGCTGGCATAGCGTGCCAAAGATTTATATACGCATTGTGGGATGTCGCCCAGCCGGAGGATATATAGACACACATATTACGCCGAGGAACCTTGAACCTAATTTTATGGTAATGCCGAAGGTTGGCCGCGGATGTCCCCAGGGGAAATATTGACTCGTCGCTTTGCCGGGTCGACTACTTATATATATATAATATAACCTGCGGATGACTTTGCGCCGCTGTTAATAGATTTGGAAATGTATAGGGGCTCGATCTTGACTTTAAATCAATCGAAGGATGAGGAAGTTTTTCGAGAAGATTGCGTTCTTCGAAAATATACGCCATCTTGAAATAATAACGTTACAGCGGATTGCTAGGATGTAGGTCAGTCGCAAAGGGAGTTGCGAGAATCCCTTTTAGATATAAATTCTACTGCGGCTTTGAAGATAGCACCCAGCAAAGTTTGCGCGATCCATTTTTAAAGCTATAGCATATAATATCCCGAGGCAATTATTTAATGCTATACTCGACTCACGCTTCTTGAAGACATTCGTCGCCCAATAGGTGTACTGATTACTCACCTGAAACAGAAAGAAGAAAAAAATGATTATTGAAATGCTGTTATATTTATCTATACTAATTTATGATCAAAGCTGCAATGATCCTAACTGTTGTATATACTACACAACAATGGGTAACGAGAAACCAAAACTACTTTCAGTAACGGGAACACGACCAGATCAACAAAACGACGGGGTAGGAAGAGTAGAGCGCGGGATGAGGTGCAGCTCTTAATTTGCGAATGGTCCTATCTCCCCATTGTGAGAGCACATATAGGTAGAATCCAGCAGCAGTGAGGGCAGCGCGTCGGTAATTACTGCGTAACTGCTCTAATGTATTTGTGGTCGGAATTTATGACACGCGAGCGTATCATTACTCGTTATAGGTCGATAATGCGCCCGTCGGGCCATCGTTGCCCCAACGCGGAAACGGACGCCTGCAGAGACAAAGATATATGCCGCATATGCTATATTATCTTGTAAAAATGAATCTTTATGCCGAGTCGCCCGGAGTAGAGTTTTGCATAATAGATTAGAGTTATTTCAAGCTTATAATAATTTCAGTAATGACACGTCGAAGGCATAATGTAATCCAAGCGTAAAATCGCGCCTATGACGACGAAAATGAAGAGGAACACATCAGCTGATGACGAAACCCCCTTAACGCACGAAACAGGCCAGTAGCGCTGAAAAGGGAAGTAAAGCTTGTGAAAAAAAAGAGCATCCAGCGCCTGCAGCATTTATAAAGAAAAGTACAAAGAGAGCGGCTGAAGGAAGAAGGGAATATAGGGAGCACGGCATCGAGCTCAA
Source organism: Cecidostiba fungosa (assembly GCA_900474305.1). Classification (NCBI taxonomy): domain Eukaryota; kingdom Metazoa; phylum Arthropoda; class Insecta; order Hymenoptera; family Pteromalidae; genus Cecidostiba; species Cecidostiba fungosa. Next base: position 13,702 of record UCOJ01000238.1, on the reverse strand, counting down.
TTTGACAAAAAGCCAGGCGCGCGCGCGAGCTCCAATGCAGCGCGCATCTCTCCCACCCACGCGCGCACTCTCTGTTAACAATGTCCACGGGAAATCAATTCGTGCGCGCGCGCGGGGACGCGACCTGATGATCGACCCCTGCTGGTTCAGCTGCTTCGAGGGATGGGCAGATTGCGCGTGATGCAGTGGTGTTCTTCTTTTTCTTTTTTTTTAGAAAATTTTTAATGTTCTTCGAGAAAGAATCGAAGGGGGTGATATAAAAATAACGCGGTGAAATGTTCGTTTCCCGCAATAAAAACACGAGGAAGAACGTTGTGGAGGACAAAGGGGAAACTTGTTTGTAAAGGTGATGGTAACAAGCGGGAATGATAATCGAGCTTTGTGCAAACATTCGCGGTGAGAGCGGTTGGAAATATCGAGATGCTCGCAGGGTTTTTTTATCGATAGGGGGGAGCCGATTTTAATCTTCGGTGCCGATAGGAGGTTTGCATATGTACACTCTCTCGTTTTTGATTGATTATAATTTGGCGATAAGCCCTGTCTTCGACGGGGAAAAAACACGTCGAAGAGGAGCTTCGTCATCTTCATTTATTACACACGTCAGTGATGCGTCGCACTTAATATTGGATGTATAAGATGGACGCATTAATCACATAATTTACTCGGGGAAAAAAATATTTGTCTTCAATTTTCCATTCGACGTTTTATGCTTCTCGACTGTTTTTCCGCTGTGTATTTGTTCGACAAGGTCCAACCCGTATATCTACATAACCGCTGCGGAGGGTTGAAAAAGCACAAACATTCCGCGGAGAGCTTTTTATAAAAAACGTATACATGCATATGGAAAAGTATCGTGTGTTCTTTTTTTATTGCAAAAAATATACCTGAAAAAATTGAACAAAACTCGCTCGCATACGTAATTGCGGAAAATTCTCCGACTATATATAATAAATGATAACGCGAAATTCGCCTGTATTACGCAGTCGAGCCCCGCCCATCAAGCTCCCCGCGATTATCTGATGCTAGCCGAAAATTCTCCACTTATATAGGTACCTATATACGTCTAAGACTATCCTCGTCGGACAGCAAGTTACCATCACCGTGGGCCTCAATGTATATACATAGTGGTATATGTATACATCACACCGAGCGGGCGCGCGAATTTCTCACCCGCAATTGCGAATCCCAGCTCCGAAACTTGCAACGAACTCTGCGGCGAGGAAAGGGAGCAGAGAGGAAGGGAGAATCGTCGATCTGGGTCGCAGACCCGACCTGAATAGTTCATGCTCTCTCTCTCTCTCTCTCTCTCTTCCTCGCTCTCGCAAGCTCTTGAACCTTTGGCGTATATTCGCCTGCTAGAGGCGGGAGCTTTAAGCTTCCAGACCGCAGCTGTATGTGTGTGTGTGTCTGTCTTTCAGTAAGGCGAAGCGCGAGTGCATTGGGAAAAGCTACGCGATTATGTTGATTGAATCAGGCTAGCTGCAATGCTTCGTTAGCGTTTGGGGTTTATATATGCTGAGCGCGCTGTATCAATGTTTGCTGTTCCGAGGTTGCGCACAGCTTTATGGTATAATAGTTTATATAATGTTTGTTTTTTTTTCTTTCTCAACCAAGCACAATATCGTTTGATCGCCAAAAGACGATAATGAGATATAAGTAGCAGACTCGGACTAATGGACACCGGAATTACAGCATCGCGGCGGCCTAATTGTATTAACGTAAATGTAAACTCGCACTAACAATCCGAACTGCCTGTGTAGCACCTGAATTGCCAATTGGAATGCTAATTTACTGCTGTGTTCTACCAACGCCGCAAGCTTGCATTGCGGCCGCCGCCGCGCGTAAGGTGTACCATTATCACCATTTTGTATCTCTCGATCCGATCGGCGCATCCGATGTGTGTACTTACTTTCCCCGTCGTTGCGCTAATCAAATAGAAAGTTCAGCTCAGAGATTGCCTGCCTTCGGAGTTCGAACCACGCAAAGCCTTGTTAACGTAGATAAGTGCATGTTGATGGAAAACTTTTGAACTTGTCTGTCGTCTGTGGTATAGAAATAGTGTAGGTAAATTTTTTTGACACTTTTAGTTATAGTCGACGAGTAGTAACCGCTTGATATGGTCAGACTTGAAAATTCAAGTCCACCTACTGCTTGTCTTTACGACGGCTACACGGCACACCTGACGCTCGCACGTGTGCATGCATCGACCCGCATAATGCATGAATTCCATATAGCCTTATACGGCTCCCAGTGTGTACACACACGTGCGAATTAATTTCGCCACGGTGTGATCGATTCTCTATCGGACCTAAGGTTACTGCTGCTGCTGGGGGGGATTATGCATGTGTAACCGGAAAATCCGGCGAGCCATCTGATAATGCGTAATTTACCGTTGGAAGATATTGAGAAATTTATGGAAGGCTTTTGGAGCTGTACAGCATAACACGTGGCATCATCAGCGTTACTCATATATATATAGATACGTGATATCGTTACAGAGTAAAAGATTCTAAACTTGCAGGCGATCCGAAAGAAAAAAAGCAGCGTTATATTCTCAGAAATAAATCGGAAGAAAATAGCGAAGAAACTACTGCGTCGTCCTCGGCGAGATATAAAGTCCCAAGTTTCTAAAAATAAGCGAGAGAACGCCCCGCGGAGATAATGGCGCAAAAGTGCAACACAGTAGCGCGCGCAAAGTCCTCGCTTCGACCGATAAGGATATACTATATACTATAAAACCGACTTTTCAAGGCAAGAGAAAGAGGGGGGAACACAGAGTCCTTGCACACGAGAATCCCTGCAGTGGAAGACTAAGAAGAACTTTATCTCTCAACCGTTCCCCCCCAAAGAGAAAGAGAATAGTATACTCGCATTCGATTTCTATTCTATTTTACTTTAACGCTTAGCGCACGCCCGGATTGAGGTTAATTAATGATTGTTGTTGGACATCGATCGCCTCCTCTCAGCTCTGGAGAATCGGCTGATTCGCTCCTTTGTCGAACGCCTTAATTGCGGGCATTCTTTCCTCCAGACTATGCGTGTATAGCTGTATATACAGCGGTTCAGAGAAAAAGAGAGGGAGGGAGTATATTATAGTCTACTGTAACGCCATCCTCCGGCATGGTCGGGCGCGAGAACGCGGTCGATTGCGCCCGCGGTAACTGAAACTACCGCGCGCTGGACGATTAGAGCCTCGCGGCATCGATTTTGCCGGCGGTTTAAGCGATAACTCTCTCGAGGAGAGAGTTGGATTTTTTTTCGCACGCGCTGATGCCCCTGGCGATTTGCTTGAGATGTTTTTGTTTTGAGCAGTGTAGATTTTATGCTGAAGATTTATTCGCGCCAGTATTATTTTGCTACTATTAATAAATTTGTCAAACTCTCCTCGACGTTATATAAGCTCGGCGTAATACCGTGATTTAGTGGACCTTCAGATTTATACTATGCAGTCATTTACTAGTTTCAAGTGCGTGTATATAAACTTCCGGTGACCTATATTTACGTATTATACACAATCCCGCTGTTATACGAGCTTCACTCTGGAAAAAGAAAGTATTCAATGTAATATACTTGACGCACAAGAAAAATCACCCGTCGTTTGTTCGAATCATTAGGAAATCGAGGCAATCGTCGTTCCCAGAAGATGAAGTAGAAGAAAAAACGCATTTGGCCAGCCGAGCTAAAAAGTCCCTCCCACTGCGCGGCTAATGCGCTCGAACAGCCCCGAAAATCCCGAAGCCTCATACTCTGTTGTCGTTCAACACACGAGATAAAAGCCGTAAAAGTATAGGGACTAACTGGGGGAGAAAAGAAGACTAATAACGAGGGTTGCAGACAGGATGTATATATACTTTTTCCTCGCGAAAAAAATTAAAAAAAAATCCGATGACATCTCGATTATAATAACGCACACATCAATAAAAAGATGGGAAATCACGTCGTGGTTTTATGTAGATATGTCGTTGCGTCGGCCAAAAATTAAAAGGCAAACTCGGCGCTCATGAATATTCAAAGCGTTTTGCTGAAATTCAGATGTGTGTCTGCGTATACGGACTCTAACGGCCGATGAAATTTCATTTCGCCGGGAGTATAATCTCGCGTGCTGATCCTCTCTCGCGTACATTTTTATGAGCCACGGGCAGCTCGGCGCTTTTTGGCCGGAGAGAGAGAGAGAGAGCAGTGTGTAGTGTGTAAAAATTTACAAGCCGCCGGCGGCCATTAAGCAGTCCCGTATATCAATTTCTCGCTGACTGTTTCAGCTTGTGCAGGCGGTTGTGTTGTTATATTTTGTTGTTAAAATGCGTTTGTGCGCTTTATGGAAATTATACTTACTGCTGGGATGGTTTATTATTTCGAGCTATTTAGCCCAGTGCTTTGTGTGTGCGAGCGTGAGCGATGGTGTTTTTTTGAAGAAGGTATAAAGTTGGAGGAATTATAAGAAAATTAAATTGAACAGCCTTGGAATAATTCTATAAATTCTGTACTTTTACGTCCGACCTTGTATGTTAAGAGGGGAAGAGTATACTGCAATTTCGGAGTTAGAGTAGGCTGAGTCCCGTCACTTTTAACACAAGAATAAAAACCGTAACACTACCTTGCGTGATGAAAAATATAATATGTACGATTAAATACAGATGTACTAATATAGTTCAAATTGAAACGCATGACCATTAAATGACGTTCGTAATTGACGTACAAACATACCAAAAGCGGAGGTGATATAATAAACACAACGCCAACGCGCGCGAGCAGAGGAAATAAATAAATTTTACGCGGAATTCTATATATAGGTAATTCAAAATACAGAGAAAAGCAATTAATTCATCGGATACATGGAAATATAGGTCAGTATAGGTCAGCCGGTTAATTACACTCAAACACACACACACCCGCATCAATGCAGCTAAAAAATTCCCCTAACGAAGAATTTCTCGATCAAATTAAAACCCGAGATCGAGCCATGACGCATGCTCTCTCTCTCCCCTTAACGAAAGCCATTATATATCTCTCCTCGAGCTATTATCTATGTCCGCTCGCGAATAGAATAAAATCACGCAAAGGTGTGAAAAAGCTGAGTATAACGAAGGACTCGGCTAATGTATAAGCGAGGCCCTGAAGAGACTGCGAGAAAAGCCTTCAAATCCAATTTTCTTATAAGTATATACATCACACACGAGAGGGAGGATATATCGATGTATGTATATACGTATAGCTGTGTGCGATTCTCTCTCCGCTTATATACACGGCTCGCGTTTAATCTAACGTTTCTACAGCTGTTTACCGTCTGCGCAGTCGTTGTTCTCTTGTGTGCCAGCTCGCGATCCGTGTTGCGATTCGCGCTCCCGAGATTGCAAGCACAATGGAAAGAGAGAGAGAGAGAGAAAGAACTTGAGTATGAACTTGACTTCTTTTTAACAAAGACACGCAGAGGATTTATTTAGAAGATACGGAAACAATTGTATACATATAGCTGTTTAGGACTTGATCGATCCTATATAGTATTCGAAATATATTTTTCATAAATTTCATCCGTCCGCATATATAATATATTATCTATAAATCCAAAGTGAATTCCGTATAGCGCATTTGAGAAAAAGAAATTCACCTTAATTCTCGCTTCGAGAGAGAGAGAGAGGAAAAAAGCGAAGCGTCGGAATAAACGTCGAATTTTATGCAGCTAACATTTTCTCCCTTACGACGACGCTTTACGATCGAGCCGTGTCCATATAGTACAGTGCATTATGTCCAAGTCTGGAGAGCGATTACGCCAAGCATTTTCATGTAAATCGAGCTGTGAATCTTGTTATTGAAATTTCCTGGTGAATTAGTATTTTCTCGAGGGGAATAACAAATGCGAACTATATATATAAAAGCTTCTCTACCGTTCGCATCGATCGGAGATTAACAATCGCGGGTAATAAATCTGCAATTCGTACAAAAGTTTTTGAAGCCGGAAAGCTCGCGCAAAAAAGTCTATCCCACAGCGGATTCCAACAAGACCGCGCATAAATATAAAAATACGTTTCTCAACCATTAGAAAGCGTCGAGATTCCAAAAGCTCCGCATCGTTTATATGGGTCAGCTGTATACGGATCCATGCACTGTCGATTAGCCCAATTATGCGCGCTTTTCAGCTTTTTTTCTTTTTCGCGATAAGGCGGTGCATCGAGATTGTAATCTTCGCAATTCTGAAATTAGCTAAATTTAATGGCTCTCCGTCTTTCGAGGACGTTTGCATTAATGTCCCCAGTGGTATAATGAGAGTCTTCCTCTGAGAAAGTTCGTGAATGCGCGCGTCGCTCTCCGGTCTTTCGTTGAATAGAACGTTGCAAAGGCGAGAAATAATTAAAATCTTCTTCCTTTTGTCACTCGACGCTATAATCTTGTACATAAGAACTGCACGTAAATGAAGCGACGTTAAAAAATCGCGCGATATTTCAAGCCTATAAAACCAGCCTCCGCAGCTCCTCGTCGTCATAAAGACAATATCTCCCTATCGTTCGCTTTATATACATATACATCGCACCTATATATGTATATATACAGGAAAAGCAGCTCGAAGATATTTTTACGATACTGTCATATAGGAGAGAGAGAGAGAACCAGACGCGCGAATTCCAACGGGGCGCGCATATAATGCCTCGGGAGGGGATTATAGTCTTCTCTCGCGTGTCGAATTTTCGCAGTTGGAATTCCGCGCGTCGATGAAAGCTCCCGCGAATATAAGCGAGAATTCCGCGCATCACGCATTATACGAGCTCTACTCGAGCTAGCGTCTATATAGCCCTCATATCGCATTAACCGCGCGCTACCGAACGAGATCGCAGTTTACGTAAGTTTTGAAGGATGCTCTCTTGATAGTCGTTGCGCTCTATCGAGTGCTGATGCAGATCTTTCTGATGCTTCTTTTCTCGCGAGCGAATAAGTCACTTCGAGCGAAAACTCAAAAGCGATATAAATAAGAATATTTAGACTGTACACGTGGATCATTTGTTGTATATAGATTCATATCGAGGTGGCGATCTTTCTATTTTCGCATCGGATATTCATAAGAAATTATGCCTCTAAACGAGTAAACAAGACGACCGAAGAAAAACTTTGTCCCGGCCAAGATAATCGCAGGTAAGCCGTCCGACGTCGTTTAAACGCCAGCGTCGAGTTAATTCGCGAGAAGAAGCGCATCGGCAAGTATAGTCGGTGTTGGCGGCCATACCAACCGCGCAAGGTCAAGAAAATCAATATCACATGGACGCACGGAGAGAGCGCGGACACACAAGTATATATACATATATTAGGTAACGATGCCGTCGCGATAAGTGACATACATGTGAGATGGTATATAAAAGAGAACACATAATACACGACTTGATATTTAAGCGAGAAACTTTGCAAAGTTGCCTCTTCATTACTCGCAGATGAGTATAATAATCGCATTGAGGTCAGCGCGGCTTATCGAAATTCACAATTTAATTAAGCCCGAAAAGAGCTTATCGCGAGGAATATATATATAATCCCAGTGTTTTCGACCCTTCGTTCGTGGGGCGGGTCAGGTCTTCCGAGCTTGAAATTCCCGGCGGTTGGGAAAGTTTCGTTTGTTACACGAGGAAATCCACAAAAATTAAGTGGTACACGTCTCTGGGGCTTCTTTTCTCTTGTTCTGTGGTACACACGCAGAACACAAGAAGAAAGTGTTTCATCCACAAAAACGGACTTGGTGCATTGTTTTCTCGTCGGTCTCGACTATCAAAGCTCTCTTATGGGAATTTAAAACGTGGAAAATCGTAATGAAAATTACCCATTGTTCGAAAGCTCTAGAGACACGGACAAACATTTCATACGACTAGAATCAAAGTTAAAGAAAGGAGCTTCAATTTTAAAAAGTTAGAAATAACGGATGCTCGCAAGTACAGAGTTTTTCTGCGTTTATGGAAATAGCAAAAAGCACTCGATTAAAGGAAAAAATTAAGAATCTTATTAATTTTTATATAATTTTCAAACGCAAGCAACTTTTTATCTATTAGCATCTGTCCTCGATGACCCATAGCTCGCGTTTTTCTTTTAGATTCCTCTAACTGAATATTTTTTGTGAATTTCCTCACACATCCATCTTTTTACAATATAATCCAGTCGAGGGGCATAATTTCCAGGCAAACAGCGAGCAAATATTTTCATGATACTTTAGCTCTGCGAGTTCGGGATTAAAATACGGCACACATACATCCAACACCCTCCGCAACAACTCTCGAGACTTGAAGTTAACTTTCGTATAACGCACTGCTCTCTCGTAAATTCGTGTTTACAAAACAAGCAGAGTACAAGCATTTTTTTCAAATTTAAACTTTCCCCCGAATAAATTAGAATATGCAGTGTACACGTGTTCTGGAAATCGGTCTCCCGAGACGCGCTCTCTCGTGAAAACTAAGCAGAATAAATGATTCAGTGTGAAAAAAAAAAATTCTAATCTTCCATCAGCATATTCACGAGTTCGCTTTGTCTTCATTTCTATTTCGTTATATAATACGCAGCGAAACGGACAGAGCCGGATGTAGTCGCGGATAGAGAAAATTATACACGACGCGATAAGCGCGCTTGTACACGCTCTCCGGGCTAATTACCTATTAAGGGCGAGATTTCTGGCTGATGTATATACGCGCGCGCGCGCGCAAGTAGTAGTTCCGGAGTTGTTCGCGTGGCGCCGCCACCAACTGCGAGCTATACTCTTCGCGCTGCTGATGCTATGGCTATATGACTATCGGCGATTTTATCTAGCGTGAAATTGGAGGAAAAAGGTTCGTCGATGAAAAATTTGATTTCGGAGCGTTAATCGGCCGCAAGAGATGGTCGCTGCTTTCGAGAAGATTCAATTGGGTGGGGTTTGCTGAAGTGATTTTTCTTTTTATCGGGGCGACGATACTTTTGGGAGAATGTATTAATGCTAATTTGAGAACTCTTGTTATAGTGGAGAATCGCCTTGTATGGTTACCCATAGCTGTTTAAAGCTATTTATATAATATTGTAGTGCATTATTTTTATATCATTTTCTGATTATGTAGAAAAAATTGGCCGAGTCAAATCTAACGTTCAAAGCCCCCAGTGCATGGTTATACTCAAAGCTGTTTTGCCTGTAAATATAACTTTTGAAATTCGAAATGAAGTTTAAAGAAACGCATTCACATTGTTAAAGCTGCGCTAATTGTTGCTGATATAAGTCGGGAATGCGTGAATGACATAAAATCAAATTTTTCAATCAAAAGTTCCATATAAATAATACAAAGCATGCTTGAAAAAAAAGAAAAAAATCTCGCAACTCACCGAGAGGCAAACAAGATACCCCGAGAAAACTCGGTATATAGCATGAGATACCAGAGGCCTCCTGCTCTCAGCACAAAAGCTCAATCAAGCTTCGCTTCCGTCAACGCCCCCTCTCTTACGCAAAAGAGACGCGATTATTATCCTCTCCGATGCTCAAGCCTGAATATAATTCAGCCGCTGCGGCGGCGCATAAAAAAACAGCGTCAAAGAGCGAAAAAAAATACATACGCGCGTCCTTCGCCGCGCGTCTTTTTATACGTCTCTGTATCCTTCCACACTAATTTCGCGCATATAAGGCAGAGCCACAATACTGCACTAGCACACGAGACAAAGACGCGCCTCGTCGTAAAAAAAAAACGCGTTCAAGGTGGCAGACACACGTACTGATTCGATTTTTCCACGATATCCAAGCTAGAGAGAGAGAGAGAGAGGGTAGGGCGGACAACCTTGAACTGGATTAGTGGAATTCGAGGGAGAGAGAGAGAGAGTTTATACGCGTTGTTGCCGCGCGGCGGGAGCTTTTATAGCACTTCCGAAGCAGGCTTCGCGCGATCTTACCAGTCGATAGGGCCGCTGCGTCGTCGTGCTAATGCTTCGCGTAAACGGCCCGTTCATTAGGCTGATGGCCGACCTCTCGTACCTATTAGCGTCAAGTCCAGCTCAGTAGATTATTGTTGTGTAATTAAGATTCGTCTCTGGAATTTTCGTCGGTGCATCTATATCGAACACCGCATATTGAGTATATGCTACTCTAAATAAATTCGGCGACAGTTGCCAATTATAAGCCAAACGCGCGCAAACTTCCGTGACGGCGGGGGCGAAGCTGCTGCAGCCTCAAACTTTCTACAATTCGCTTTCAACACGCGGAAATGTGTAGATCCTCATGAAAATTTCATAGAGTTATGCCGAGAGTCGCGCAGCCTTGTTCCATTTACAATATAGCGACACACTGCGCTCTCTCGGCTCCCAGGCGAGTAATGCGTTATTAGGACGAAATAAGAGATGCGTGTGTTACCGAGCGAACGTATATATATACATATATATAATTTTCACGTGTGCGCAGCTGTACACGGATGGAAAATGTTGGCGCATTATGCAGACACCGAGAGACTGCACATGTATACTGCAAAACTCAGACAACGGGACTGAGAAGTCATTATTATACGCGAAAGAGGCCTGGGGGCGAGTGTAGTACACTATTTACGTTGGGGTATAATATAAGCAGCTGCATTTTGTTCCAGGGGACGAGAATAAAAAGCTGTTTTAAAAGTGCAGCCTGAGAAGTGCGGAGACTGTTTTTCTGACTATGAAAGGAAAAAAAAATGAATTTTACAAGTGCTCTACGCAAATGTGGGTTAATATTAATGAAAAGAAAAAAAAAATCATCTTTTCCATCGAAGAAACAACTTATTATACACCAGCCGCTCCGGCAATTAATAGTCACAACTTTGATCAATTCAGCGCGCAGCGGTGATAAACGAGGCACAAAAAAAAACGTAATTTCGCGCTCCAATTACCCCAAAATCGACTATCGAACTCTCGCCGTAGTATTAACAGCTTGGCTTGCATTATAACGAGCTTCCCCAGCGCACCGCACTCAAAGCTCATTTCCTTTGTGTACTTTGCGCTACAGTCAAGACCATCATCCCGTCGTGAAAAATTGATCGATATCCTGCAATAGTAATTAAAAATACGTGTCGTCGCAGTAGTCTCTTCGCGCGTATAATTGCATATTAGGTCGGGAAAAATTAATAAAAGCATACGACTCTTTCATTAACGACCTGCGCACTACTCTCTCCTACTATATTCTTGATTAAATGGGGATGATGATGCGTTTGCATGCAAAACAGCGAATTCCTTTTGTGACGATCGCGTCTTATTATTGCGACGCGGACACATCGATGAACGAATGCACTTGTATATAAGTAATAACATGCTCTCTCTCTCACGGCGCTAATGGGTACGACCTTAGATGATAATTTACGCGTCCGACGCCGAGGGAATTAAAAATATACGGAATTCGCGCCGAGGAAAATTGCGATCAAGATGACGATCTGCGGCTTTTGCAAGAATTATCACTCAAACGCCGCCTTGTTCTGTTTTTCCTCATTTGAAGCTATTAACGACTATACGAGAGCAATTTAAATTCGAACAAAAAGTTACGTATACAATTGCGAGCAATTATTATTATAAGAATATACACACCATCATTATACGATATCGCAGCACAAGTGCGCACCTTCGTGTTCTTGACCTCAAAAAATCCGGGAAATAAATAAATATACGAGAACCAACCGGCTGTCTTCCGGCGCTTACTAGCGCCCTCATTATAATAATAATATCGTTGCAGCGCAGAGCTTTCTTTTCCCGCGCGCTCTGCTTTATTTTTCCGTCGCGCACACGGTATATATACAAGTGCGCGAAAAAGTCGGCTCGAAGAGTTGTGTTTATTTCTCGCTCTGGTACGACTCCCCTGAGTTATGCAATCCTGGGAGTAGTATAGTGCTTGTTTTTTTTTTGCTTTTTAGGGTCGTGGTTTTCAGGCTGCGGTCGATGTTTTTTTACGACGAAGAAACGTTTGTGCGATAGCTTTTTACGTGGGAGGACTTTGTAAGACTTTCTCTGCTGTATTCTGGCAATCGTTGCTTTTTTTATTTGGAAATAAAAGTTTTGTTTTATATATTGCACACGTGCTGATGCTTGGAAACGTGAATACCTCACTGATGAATTTTATACACATTTTATACGAACTGAATTAAAAGTTCTCTTTGAAAAAATGTATGTACAGTAGTATATTATCGATATATCTTGATACTATCAATATCATCACGTTCGTCGAGCAGAGCTGCTCCATGTTCATCTCGTCCTTTTTGTTTAGCAATATTTCAAACTTTCGTTTCGCAATATCAGCATCAAAACCTCAGCGAGTGAATTCAACGACAAAATACGCGCAAACAGAAAGTTTGTAATCAAAAACTCTGGCACAAATTGTAAAGCAAATACACGGCGCGAAGAATAGCGTATCATATCTCCACTTTAAACCGGAGGCAGCGTTTAAAGCTACGCCTGAAAGTTTGAACGACAGTATTATATATCGGGAGCCAAAGTCGCCTTATATATATATACTAAAGCGAATAAGTACTGCACCGCGAGAGACTCGGCTCGTATAATTAAAAATCAACAGTCTTTCTCTTTGTCTTAAGCAACGCGGGCTTATAAACGCGCGACAAATCGTGTATAGAATTTTTCACTATATAATATAGTCTCTGTGCAGGAATAATGTAAAATTCATAACCAAGACGCGATTGCCGCGAAATGAAGTGAATATTTAAATTTGAAATTGAAAAATAACAATAATTTTTCCGAGATATTGCGCGCTTCAAAAAAAGGTACAATCGCGCAGGAAGAAAAAAGCTCATCTCGAGGACGCGCTCGCCATCGAAATTGCATATTAATATCCGAGCTCGACGCTGCTCTCGAAAAGTTGTGGAAAAAAAGGAGAGAGAAAGAGAAATCGCGAAACGCGAATTATATCATCCGGCGAATGTCGGTCGCCGCGATATCCTTTGCAAAAAGTCAAGTGACGCAAAATTGAAGCCTGTACAAAGCCGTGGTTTTTGATGAATTTAGCTGTAATTTTCGTTTGGCCTTGCAACCGCGTTTTATTGAGCCGTGATCTCCCTTGCTATATAATACGAGCTTTTATTTTTTTAAAGAAAAAAAAAATACTCTACGTACTGAATTCAAAGGCAAATACACGCTCAACCGAATTAAAACGACATCTACGTATATATGCACCGAAAAATCCGTCGAAGCAGCTAAGCAAATTAGCGTAAATCAATTTCACGAGTCCGTCTTTCAAGCGCCGTTTAATTAGCCGCTGTCCTATATACACATGGTATACGCAGCAGGAACGAAACTCGGCCCCAGGAGAGCGAACTACTAGCGTAGGTGAAAATAGAGAACGATGCTGAAATCCTCTACAGCCAGCTGCAATAGCTTAAGCTTTATCTCTTGCGCCAAAAAGCTCTCGAGAATTGGCCAAACGGCTTTCAATTGTACCGTCGTATGTGTGGGTATGTGTATGCGAGTAGAGAAAAAAGAGTATATATATAGAGCGAGAGAGAATGTATGCACACAAAGAAAACGGGAGAGAAAGAGGGAGAGCAGAGAGTGGTTACGGAAAAGAAGTACGCCTTGGATACGGAGAAACATTCGGATACACAGCCGTATAAAAGTATAGCAGAAGCTTCGAGACGGGAATTTACGAGCGAGCATGAAAAAAAAGAAAGAAAAACTACTTCGAGTACTTTTATGTGTGGGTATGTGTATGCGAGTAGAGAAAAAAGAGTATATATATAGAGCGAGAGAGAATGTATGCACACAAAGA